>NQLW01000058.1:3320953-3342845 GCA_002312845.1 Kalanchoe fedtschenkoi
GAGAACGAGACACCCGCGTCTCCGGCATCGAGACCAAAATCAGAGTCATCCCTGATTTTCCCAAACCAGGTTGCTTTTTCTTGCATTTTTTTTATTAACTGGAAAATTAGGTGAAAGAAAGTTTCGTTTTTTTTTTTTTAAAGATTTTTCTCTTCTTCCTCTGTGTGCTTGGAGATGAACAAATTGGGTCAAAAAATTTATTATCAAGCATTGTTTTTGGTATTATGTTTGGGGGTTTCTCTATTCTGAGGGTGAGAATTTGCAGGGATTATGTTTCAAGACATAACTACGCTTCTGCTGGATCATAAGGCCTTCAGGGACACCATAGATTTGTTTGTTGAGCGGTATAAGAGCAAGAACATATCTGTGGTTGCAGGTACATTCTACTTTATCTGTGTCCTCTCTTTTTCAGGGTGAACTATATAACAGGAACTGATGGTGTGTATGTTGTGATTCGGTCAATTATAGTTAGCTCCTGTCAATCACAGCCATGGCATATATTCCAGCTTTCTGATTGTTTTGGACTTTTTACCTTTATGATTATTTTTTTGTGTGGAAGCTTTATAAAGTTTGTTTAGATTTCAAGTGCAAACATGCAATCTGGATGTTTGTGAAGCCTCAGTAGCAATCTTTATCGGATCCAGAGGGAACTGTGTGAGTAAAAACTGATTAAGATTTGGTAGAGTTAATGAGATGGGTTTATTAATTTGATTATAGTCGTAATGTAACTCACTTGCTTGTCACGTCTTGTTGGAGCTACACAAAATCAATATTTAACAGCATTTACACCGTCTTATTACTTGCGGTGGCCTGGTGGATCAGCTGGTTGAACTTTAACTGGCTGTGAAATTTACGAAAAATAATTTGTAGCCTTCTTGAATGGGTTTGTAACTTTCGCACGGTTGAAAACCTGTTCTGGTCTATGAGGAATTTTAAACTTTGTAAGGACTTGTTGAGCATCCAAGAGTTTTTTTGCAATTTGGTTATTCCTGATGTGAGATATGTTGACCTCTCGCACTTACTTGGAATCCTCGGTCAGTTTCTGTTTGCATCAATGTTCTACCTTCCAGTTCCTTATTTCTTCCGATTCTTGGTTTTTTTTCTGGTTTCTCCATCAAACACCCAATAACAACAGTTCATATCCTATTTGACCGAGTTCTTTGCATTAATTTCTACTTGCAAATTATGTCATTCTCAAAAAACAGTCTGGTATTTGCTGCACTAAACTGATAATGTTTTTCATAAATTGTTTTATATGTGGTTGTCATAACATTTCATCCATTTGATTTGATTTCAGCTTTACCTTTGTCGCTGAACTACTAGTTAAGTGTCACTGGTTCCTGTTATACTCCAATGATTATTGATGACATAGTGAAGTTTTGTCTTTATGTTAGTAGTGCATAATTTCTGGATTAAATCATCATGACAGCTTCCATTGAGAGATAAGAATTAGGTGACTCCACTTTTATCCCCTTTTTAATTCCTATCCCTTGGTGCAGATGAATCATCTGACAACTGGATTTAACTAAGTGAAAAAACTGAGCTCATGATCAACCTTGGTGTGGGGCAATAACCGGTCCCTCTACGGTGTACTTTTCAATTGTTTATTGGAGTATGTGGACTTAGATGAGAAGTAAATATTTGATTTGTTAAAAAGGATCGGAATTTAATATCATTATGTTGCCTAAAGACAGTCTTAAGCTAATAATAATTAACTGCCAATAACTCACTATTCTCAAATATGATTACCTCTCAATTTCAAAGGATAACTGGGCAGAAAGTGACCCCGTAGAAAGTATGCACCCTCGCTTGATTTTTATATGGCCAGTGGAATTTGGACAGAGGGGCAGTATGCTCCATCAATTATACATCAACTCTTTGTTCTAAGTAAACAGGCATTTGGGGCGTCAGCTTGCCTGTGTATTTTCTAATTGCGTCCTTTCTTAAAACGTTCCCTATCAAACGGTAGTACCACACCGCTGAGCATTTTACTCACTAATTTTTTTCAACTCAATTTATTTGCTTGTCGTTGAGTTTGACAGTTAAATGATATTGCAAGTTTCCTATTTGTCCTATTTTGCGATCAATATGAAGGCAAACCAGGGGGTGTGAATACATATCAAATTGTAACTACGGACTAACAACTATGATCATTTTACAGGATTTTTGTATCGGACTGCTCTTATCTCCAAATTTTAAGTAGACCATTTTGTTAATAAACCTTTTCAGAAAATTGCATGTGGTTTTTCTTTTTCAAGAAACTCAATTGCAGGACTTACTCAAGCTGCACTGATTTAAAGGAATTTTTTTTATTGTGGTAGTCAGATACTTGGTAACTTATATTTCGCTTTCTCTAGGAATTGAAGCACGTGGCTTTATTTTTGGCCCTCCCATTGCATTGGCGATTGGTGCTAAGTTTGTTCCTATGCGAAAACCAAAGAAGTTACCTGGTATTTCCATTTCCTCATTCTTTTTAATTTCATGTCCGTGAGGTAAGTTTGTTTGGTACGAAGCTAAACTATCACCAACACCTTAAGCTTGTCATTGCTTTCACCACCTCATCTACAATCTCTTTGGAGTTGTCGCTCGTCTGATCATGTATCATTTTTCACATCAGTATCTTGTTGATGCGTATTGGAATTCACATGTATGAACAGAAAAGCCTTGCTTGTATGTTATACAACATCAAAAGAAAGAGGACTAGGTCTTGTGGTCCGGTTGTCTGGATGTGCAAGAAAACTGTTTAGTTGGTGACATATGAGTTGTTAATCTTATTGAATAACAGGTGAAGTTATATCAGAAGAGTATACTCTAGAATATGGAAAGGATTGCCTTGAAATGCATGTTGAAGCTGTAGAAGAAGGAGATCGGGCATTGGTGGTTGATGATGTGATTGCTACTGGCGGGACTCTTTGTGCGGCCATGAGTTTGCTAGGTATCGGATCCCGTTCCAAAGCTTGTGATTCAAATTTTAATAATTAAACATCTATTCATGATACAGTGGTCAAACAAATGAGACCATAAAACAGGAACATGTTATTGCAGCTGTGACTGCAATCATACAAACTGCATTGATATTACACTCTTGTCATTCAGTACATTTTTGTTCATATACTGTTGGGTAGTAATACCCATCTAATTATATAATTGATTCCCAGAACGCGTTGGAGCTGAAGTTGTCGAATGTGCATGTGTGATCGAGCTACCTGATCTGGAGGTACTAATATTATCAAACTCACATGAGATTTAAAAGCAGGCCCATCTACAAATCGTTTTTTTTTTCCCCTGGATTATGTCCTTCCAGTAACCTTAATTTCTCTGCACCATTTTTGCCTCCTCTCTTCTGCAACTTGAATATTAACTACTAACCGGTTATCCAGGGGCGCAAGCGCTTGAAGGGCAAGCCGCTGTTTGTGCTGGTTGAATCTCGCTGAAAATCAATCACCGACGAGGCGCACATGTTATTTGATCTGCCTTGCACCCTGCAACTCCTCCAATATTAAAAATTTCTTAGAACTTGATGGTAGCAGAGATATCCATTCACTTCCTCTGTGAGAGTTATCAGACAGTTAATATTATCCATCCAGGAGGGGATTCTTTAGGCAACCCAAAACATCTTTAATTAAAATTTCCATCTGATGGTGGTTATGATATCCCATCTGTATCTTTTTCTGGATGATTTTTAGGCTTTGTTTGGTTTAGGGAAAGTTTCATGGAAAAAAAAATTAGGCGGAAAGTTAGAGAAATTCTTTGTTAGGTTTTAAATGGAAAATTCTATGGAAAAAAAATTTGATGGAAAATTGTATGAAAAATTTTGATTAAGAACAATAGGAAATGACTTTTTTCTTTAGATTTTCCATGTTAAACAAACAAGTGGAAAATGAAATGAATTACATGAAGGATTTGATTTCCACTCTATTTTTCATTCAATTTTTCTATTCATGAAATTTTTATTAAATCAAACACACCCTTAGCGTTAGTTTATGTGAATGGTTTTAGCAAAATTAATTGACTAAACAAAATATGATTAATTGTTATTATGATGGTTTTAGCAAAATTAATTGACTAAACAAAATATGATTAATTGTTATTATGAATTTTTCATCACATACTCTAACTGGTTCTGACTTGTTTTATTTGTTGTATATGACAAAATGTTTGTTTATCATTTAACTATTTGAGTACATATTTATTCCAAAAATAATAATTTTTGATGCTATATTTTTCCCATATGTAAAAAAAAGGTAATTTTAGTTTTGCTATTAAATGTTGTAAAAAAAAAGCAAAGTATTTACTTACGGAATGTAGTTCCAAGCAGATAACAAATTTGCTGCAAGGCTTAATAAATAATAAATTATATTAATTAAATAAAAAACATTCTTTTTCGATGAAAACCACCATTGTGTTTTTAATAAAATCACCACACTTTCGCTTGATGTAAAATAGCATTACTTAATTAGTTATTTATTAATGTAGTATATCTTAAATTACATACTCTCTCGGTCATTTTTTATTTGTCACTTAGCTAATATTTATTCGTTCACTTTATTTGTCATTTAATAATTTTAATACTCATTTTATATTGTCACCTATCTTAAAAATGAGATATTAATTATTTCATCATCATAAAATAGCTCATAGAGAAATCCTAATTAATACATCACATTTTACACAAAAATTTAAAAATATATTAAATACATATCTATTAAATTTACTTAACAAATATTATTAATATCTCTTAATCTAATCAATTTAATCTTCTAATATAAAAAGACATTAACACAACAAGTATCGTGCATTTGCACTTAATGAATATAAATCCATGCTTAATAAATGGGGTAGTATGATTCTTAGAAAAGTTTTAAAATGTTTGAATAAATGACATTTAGAGAAGAAAAATACATAAATGAATATAATTTACTCTATTTAGTTTATCACTATAATAGTCTACGAAATTGTTATCTCTCAAAAAAATGCATGAGTTTAAACGTTGGAGAAAGGACGAGGAGTGGTGGAGTCTGGAGTGAAGCTTATCATTTCAGGAAGATGGTGGAGTAACCAACTACTTTCTCAATCACGTGCGGTCGAAAGTGAGGAATGAATTCTGAAAATTTTAAGAGTGTTTGGTTTAGGAAAAATTTGGTGGAAAAGAAAATTTCGTGAAAAAATGAGAAGGAAATTAAATCCTCAAGAGATTACATCTAATTTTACCTTTGTTTGGTTTGTCATGAAAATTTTAAGGAAAATATTAAGAATTTCATTTTATTTTTTATCATAATGGAAAATGTCATGAAAAATGCATAGGAAGTATTATATCGTCTTTGTATATTCAACCTCATTGGATACATTGAACTTACATTGTCATATACATTGAATTTGATCATTGAACTTACATTGTCATATACATTGAATTTGATCGGATACATTGAACCTAATCAAAAAGTAGTTATTCATTTAATATATATTGAACTTGATTGTATCATATTAGTAGACTAAGAGTTGGAACAATTATAGTTATCAGAACCGGACCGGAGATCGAACCGATCTGGGCTCCGATTCCTGATTTTTTGGTTGAACCGGCGGTCCGGACCAATTCCACTGCCGGTTAAACTAGGTGCAAATTTTATAAATTTTATTTAATAATTATGATATTGAGTTTAAGTGGTAAGGTTCTTGTCTAAAACTCAATCCATCTTGAGTTTGAGTCCATGTAGATACATGTTTTTCATCAATTTATTATAATTATTTATTAATTAGTTAATATGCTTATAATAATTAAATAATTTTATTATTGTTGTCGTGAACCGGCCGATCCGGCGATTTTTCTTAATTATTTATTAAAACTCAATCCTAATTAGTTATTTTTCTTAAGAAAACCGGCGGGTTCAAGCGATTTTCTTCTAAACCGGCCGCTTCAGTCCGGTTGAACCCCGTTTGGTGTGCAAAGCGATAAGTACATTCAAATCGGACCGAACCAGGTCCATTTCCCGAACCGGTCGATCCGGTCCGATTTTAATAGCAATGAGAATAACATTTTCTATCAAAATTTTCACTTGATTTTTTTTCTTCATATTTTCCATCTAAACCAAACATGGAATTTTATAAATTTTTTATCAAATTCTTCTTTCCATCAAATTTTTCCTAAACGAAACCCAGCCTAATAGAGTTTGAATTTTGATGATTGGATATGTGCATTATAATTTACATTTTAATAAAAAAAATTAAAAAAAAACTACTTTCTTAACTCAATAGTAAATTGTTCTATTTAAAATTCAAATAAGATAAGAGTAAATGTCAGTAAATAAACCATAAATAAATGGATTGAAAAGACCTGTCCAACCCAATCCATGTCAGCCAACTCCATTCAGCCGTCTTTAATTTGTTCCATGTCTTGTCTAACCTAGTACTACTTGGTTTAACAAATAATTTAGTAAAAGCATTAAAAAATAAAGAAATTTCTCGAACTTTTCTCAAATCAATAAACACCTTAATTTATTTTGATAATAACGCACTTTACTGGATGAATGGTATTAAATAAATTTAAAAATGAAGAAAAAGTGATAAAGAGAAAGTGACAAAATCTGGTGAATGTGACAAAATGTTAGGGGGCTAGCATGAGCATGGGTGGTGAGAATATTTGATTTCACAGAAAAACACATCATGACATCCACTCTCAACTTATTACAACTGTCTTGTCTTGTGTTGTGTGCGCGTCAAATTTTGAATTCCATAATAATTAAATAAGAATAAATAATCACTTTTAGTTTTGGCAAGGATTAAAAATTATTCACTTTAAGTTAGAACGTCCATTAACTCAACTAGTTTATTGTTGGAGACTTTTTTTAAAAAAAGAAAAACAACCTTTTCTACGTGTTTCTATCTTAACATTCATCTTAATTTTAAATTTATCATTTTTTTTTTTGAAGAAAACTGCAGTTGTGAATCGCAATTTTTTCAAACCGGTTTAAAGCTGTATTTTTTTTAAGAAAAATTGTGATTTTTGTATTTTCTAAACTGATATTTTTATAGAAAATAAAATAATGATTTGATATTGTAGTTTTCTTAAGAAAAACCGTAGTTCATAATTTTGATTTTCTTCTAGTAGGGTAGATTTGAAAATAAAAAGAATAGAATGACATAATGGATAGCTAATAATTAATACCTTCGGCTAATTTTTGAGAATTGCTTCACAGCAGATATTCTTTTCCTAAATAAATTTTTTATTTATTAATGCAGTGTATAATCTAACGGGGATAACATGGGAGGCTCATATCAGATATACCATGTCATATCAAAGCTTCCTGACATATAATTAACACTTACTTTAGTGAGTGGTTATTTCTTTGTGTGTGTTTTTTAATGAATTACCACCATTATACTTTATCTTGTAAAATGCTAAGAAGTCAAGTACGTATGTCTTGGTTGACTTGCTGAATGATTCGAGTTTGTTTTATGATTTGGATCAGGCTAGAAATTGGGTGGCTTTTTATTGAGTGTCTGTGAGGTTCTTCTCAAAGAAAACACAGGCCTAATAAAGCAATTGACGATGAAATTGATTTCACATATTATGAGAAGTTATTTGATGATTCGATTTTTCTTCATTCTAACTTTCATATAGAATTAGAGAATATAAAATCTGAAATGTTGAGGTTGGGCAATCCACAGTACAAAGCTGATGTTAGTAATTGATTACATAATAAAGAGTTGCTAATGCATAGAGTATTGCTGTATTTTCTTTGAGGTTCATCAGTAAATGTTCAATTTGTTCAATTTTAATATTAATGGATTTTTGCTCAGTTTGTTTTTCTTGACATGAAGACCTTTCTTCACATAGTCTACAATAGTTCAACTAACTATTTCTTGAATGACAAATTTGGTGACGTGCTCTTCACCGAGGACATTTAAGAAAAAGTCCTTTGGGACCTTTATTGTTTTTTCTCCTGTTTGTCTGTGAAACTCAGGAATTAGAGGGGTTGTACTAGCTAAATATAACAAAACTAGATTAAATACTTTTTTGGTGTCCTCGCCTGTTACATCCACTCTTAGTTGGATCATGTCCTCATCCCGAAACTCCACACTAATTTCAGCATTTTTTCAACTTAATACCACTTTCTTGTGCGTCAACTCCGACATATGCCTCAAGACCTGTAACAACAGCACATATGCCCCAAGGGGTAGTTGAGTTGGTCATGATTTTAGACTTAAGTCATCCGACACTTGGGGCTGAGGGTCTCGAGTTCGAATCCGGACATGTGACAACTCAACTCAAAAAATCTGAGATTTAATCGGGTCCAAAAGGTACGGTTCCTCAATTCAAAAAAAAACAACAGCACATATCAGTCGTCCATGATAAGATATCCAGTGTTGCTAATCTCAGGAGCACGGGTGAGGATGAATCTCGGAGTGACAAGTGACTGATTCTTCAATTACTGGGTGGATGTATCAGAGAAGAATAGAGTATGAGTGTAACCAGCACTGACATAAATATGCAATAAAAAGCAGGAGCGGAAAAGAGAGGGCTTGGTTTAAGAAATTGATGAGGAAGAATCGTGATTGACATGAACACAGCATACTCCCTCGCTGCCTCCTCCCTCCAATGAGCGGCGAAGTTTGCTAAGTGAGCTTCAATGGAGAGAAGAATATGAAGAGACACGACGAGAAGGCGGAAGGAGTGAAGATTTTGTTTCCGATTTAGAAGAGTTCGGATGTATTGCTAACAAAAGATGAGGGTTTAATTAGTAATTAATTTAAAATATTTCCGAATGAAATTGAGATTTGTTTAGTTACAAAATAACCCCATAAACATAAAAATTTAGAAATTACAAAAATCAATAGTTACATCCGTAATTTTTGGAAGTATAATAGTTCGTATACCTTTTTGTTATTTTCCCTAATTAAAATGAATTGATCATTTTAGTTCAAAGGAATATACAAGTGCCCCTTAACAAATTTAGTACACTACAGACACATGTGGGTGTGGGTTGGTATAATAAGATGGAAGAAAAAAAGAGTGAATTACTCAAATAACAATTCACATTTTTCTAATAAAATTTACACTTTATAGATAATAAGAAAACAAGGCAAAACAGCACGCGGGTCCAACACCACGAGCTCCCCACCACTCCCACTAACCGAGTCAGACCCGAATCCGCTCCCACCCGGCCCGCTATCATTAATACCCTCTTCAACCCGCTTTTCTACCCGACCCGCTATCACCCGACACACCATCATCCCCTTCCTCCCACTCCCACCCCCGCCGCTCTCGTGAGCCCTCCCGCTGCAGGAGAACGTGCAGACCGCCTTCCCTTTCCCGCCAGGAAATGCCAATCCTCCGGCGCCGGCAGCCGTCGGCCCCAAGCAATGGAACCGCAGCATCTCATTCCCGTCCGCCAAGCACCGCCCGTGATCGTCGGAGCCCGACACGGCTCGGGTTTTGATGACTTCTCTGAACTCCTCGAACCGGGTCACTGTTCGGGCCGGGTTCTGGACCTTGAACACCATCTCCACCTTACCGGAAAACGGCGCCTTCCCCGGCGACCAGCTGGTCTGGAATATTATCTCCACCACCTTCCGCGACGGGTGGCCTTCCCCAAGCTCCGTCAGAGTCGGTAGAATGATCGAGTCCGAGGGAATGACGCGGAGGATCCGGGTCGTGTCGCCCAGATCCGAAACCGATGCCAGCGATCCCGAACTGCTTCGAGGCTTTTCCTGACAGGATTTGGGCTTCGTCGTCGGCCGCCGCTTACGCGTTTCAGCTGAGGGCTTGGACGCTGTGTCGATGACGTCTTTGATGCTCTGAACACTCTTTCTGCAGCTGGAGCTTGAGATTAGCGTTTTGGGAGATGGGTTTGGGTTAGGGCGGCGGACGTCGTCGAAAGCTCGAGTCTTGCACTGTAGCGACTTGACCCACCCGGCCGCCATTGACGGCGGCTAATCGAGCTCGATTCACCTGGCGATTCTTAACAAAACCGATTTAGATTGCTTGATTGGATTGGCGAATTCGAAATGCGATACGGATTTCTGAAACAGGGGGCGGGTTGGAGGAGTGATTGCGATTGTTAGGGTTTTGATTTTGGGAGTGTGGGGGAAGAAGAAGGTGATGAAAATGGTGACGACGGAGGATTTTTGTAACGGAATGTTTAAATGACGAAATTGCCCTTGTGAATTGTGGGAATGACACACGTGGAATCTCAGAAGACTAGCAGGCAGCAGAATCAGACACGGGAAGATTCTGAATATAAATACAAATTTCATTAAATAAATAATTAATCGGGGGTTTTAAGTGTTTTTGTTTGTTTGAGAAATGAAGCGTGGATCCAGACAGATGAATTTAAATTGCAAGTGAACACAAATTGGCGATGAAGATTCAAATAAATAAATAAATAAATATACTTTCTTTTTCAAAAAACATACAATACAATTGGGTGAGATGTTTGGTGCTAATTTATGATGATGGTAACAATCCATTTTTTGATAATATTATAAAATGTTGTAATCTTTTTATATCAATACAAGTTTATCCGAATTAGTATAAACAATACTCTAACAAAAATTTAAATCAGAAATTCATTGAATAAATTATCAATTGGGCCAACCACCCAAATTTTTATTTTGATATGTAACATAAAGGGAATTTTTATTTACCGATTTTCTGCATACTAGATCAAGCTGGGACGGATTCAGAATTTTTTGTTTATAGATAAAATTATATAATCAGAATTTTGGATTGAATTTGGTAGACAAAAATAAAAAATTAATCAAAATTATGAATATAACTTTTTTTTACCATGAATAGAGATATTTTGGGTAGAATTCAGGGACGATTGTCCCGTTGCCCAATAGAACTGTCATTGATGTGTTAAATACAGTAAACTCGAATTTATTATTCTCATTTAACCCTCCCCTTCACCGAGATCATTAGTTATATATATTAACTATTACGTGGACTTTATTCTTTTCCAAAGTTAATTGTTGAGACCTTTGGATCCATTTTCATTTAATTCAATGTAAATCTATTTTTCGAACCGGAAAGATAACAAATAGTATATGAAGGGACTAGAGAGATTGAGTACGATATACTTCATTTGTTTTATGTTTGATGATGATTAAAGCTAAGAAATGTTACATTAACTTTGGCTGAAGTTTAAGTAAGTCGGTCAAATGGTTAAGAGTCTGTTAACCGCAAATTCGAAATCTAATGTTGATGATTGGATGCGTATATATTTTTTTTATGTTTATTCTTCATAAATGACAAAAATAAAATCGATCAAATGTTGACCATTCAAATGCTCTTTTCCCTTTTCCATACTAGAGAGCTTTCCTTTTGTCTTCATAAAGTTAAAAGTACATTTCAACAAAAGGTTATACCCTGGACAAAAATTTGATGGTGCCCCGAAATTTGATTTTGTTGTTTGTTTTTCTGACCAATCCTATTTTTAACTTTAGTTTTATTTAATTCTATTTGATTAAAATAATGAAAATTGCTAGCTTGTGTTTGCAAAATTACAGTTAAAAAATGATTATGTGAATCGCAGTTTGTTTTCCGAAGAAAATAAAATTTTGACCGAATGATCATAGTTCTAAACTACAATCTGAGTAAGAAAATAATTACAGTTCTGAGCTCCAATGAAGTAGAATAATAATTAAACAAAAAATCGATTAAAATAGAAAACAAAAGTGTATAGAAAGGGCAGACTGGAAAAAAAATAGGAAGGGAATTGGGTCTCTCATACAAGGTAATTTTTGTATTTGATTTGCATTGGTATACTGTATGTCTAATATGATAATTACTCATCCAACTGGGAAATAAAGTTCCACCCTTGAATATTGAAACTGCAAAAAAATGTGTTGGTCCAGTGGTGATCTTAGGGGCGGTTTAACAACTCCAAATTCCTATGTTCGCATCTCAAGAGTTTAAGCGGCCTCTGACCAAAAAAAAAAAAAAAATTTAATTAAACCGTGCATAACTAGCCATAAAAAAATGACAAAAAACCATTGATAGTCATCCTTGTAAAAAACGATGAGTGTCATCTATGTAGCTTGCCTTTTTGTGTAGTGTAACAACTCCCAATACTCGATTTCATTTGAATCTTTTTGTCAATAATAACGTTTTTGTAAAATTTGGTCCCCTCTCATACACTCTTTCATTACTTAAATTTCATGCACAGCGCAGACCGCAGTACGTACAAACGACAGTGTTCTTCTTCGTCTGCATGCCATTCATTACGTGCGTATTATCTTCCATGATGCAGTCGTTTGAAATATCGTCTCGCAAATTGTCTGGATCGATCATGATGATGAGAAGCCAGCTCCTTCCTGGGTTAAGTCATTTTGATGCCGCATTTACGCTTAGATACGCTGAAAGTGCGTGTGAGTTGGCCCGCGGTGAGCAGGGCCGGCCCTGGGGCGGTGCATGCGGTGCAGCCGCACCGGGCCTCCAAATTAGGGAGGCCTCCAAATCGATGACACCGTGGCAAAGCCTCAGACCCCAAGCTCATTGAACGCCACTGCAGAGAGTTCCGAAATCAATTGGATGCTGAAATTGGAGAAAATGTTCTCCGATCCGGAGATGTCGGAAAACTACGGTGGGCGGCGGAAATAGGGTTTGCTCGTTGGAGGAGAAGGAGAAACTTTTTTTTATTACACTTAGGCCCTTAAAGTATTAAAACATATAATTTAAACCCAAATTTTATAGAATATTGTAATGATTGACCTTAACTACTTAATATTACAAATCAGTTCCAAATTAATACAATTTGACCCTTATTGTTTTAAAAATATTATGTTAATTGAGTTTAAATAACTAAATTATATTTTTTTGTTTTAAATTATTAAAACTAACAATACATATGCTAAATATTTATAAAGAACGACTTAACGACGTAGAACGACTAGTCTTCCGCCATAACGACTAGCCGTCCTGGTGGTTGGTTAGCGCCGCAACTCGCCGTAACGACGTGATAACTATGGTGTTCACTGTGATATACACACTCCATTTAAGAATCACTCATACAATGCGTGTAAGAATTTTAGAGAAAATGATTACTTGAAAAATTATTCCTTTGATTCAATAAAAACTTGATTATATTTACATAAAAATAGGTAATTTCATCCTTACAATTAGTTTCACACATCAATATAATTTTAAGAAAAATTCCTAACATGCATTCGATCAACAGTTTTTGTGGATTATTAATAATACAATTACAAATTTGAACTAGGAATTATGTCATTTCATAAAAAGTTAAGGCCTCGAATGACCCAAAACTTATTTTTGTCACGTTCTTTATGAAGCATTTATTCTTAATTAAGACATCATATCATGATTAAAAACTTTGTATGTTTCACATGTGCCTGGATCTTTTGGGTCTGTATTCATTTTTCTTCAATTCCTTGAATTTTTTCTGTTCAATAAGAATAGTGGCTCAATAATAAGAGAGAGTTGAGAACTTCAACCTACAATATTATATTTATATACCTATTTAATCATCAGCTTCATCATTTTTTCTACGTGTTTTGGGTCATTAGAGGCCTCAAAATTTGGTTTCGCACCAGGCCTCCAAATTCTGCGGACCGGCCCTGGCGGTGAGTATGAGCGTACACTATTAAGGGGTGTGCGGCACCTGACCACCAAGAGGGAAAGTGAGAAACCACTATTAATCCTCTTTAAAAAAAAAAGAAAAAAAAGAAAAAAGAAAAAAAGCCGGCTCCTTCTAAATTAAGACTGATGCATCAGATGGTCATGCTGCTGAATGTATATACGATCAAAAGAAGCTTAATTATTATGTGTCCATCGATCGCAGCAGGGTGCTTGCTTATATGAAAAGTCATCGTCTATGCTGTTTCAAACATGTTGAACCAGGCATTGTTGAAGAAGGTCAGAGATCCAAATATATGGCACTTCCCACTATAATTAGTGCGCAATTCCCTCACCAAACAAATTTCAATCCTCTCGGATTAGATGGATTATTCACATTTAAAACTAATTGACGACAGAAGAGTTCAACCATATGTGAGTGTAATTTGGGCGATGTGGGACTTTAAGTCCATATATGCTTACAGGTGGGACATCGTGCGTATCTAGTTAACCGTCACTAACATGTTTTAAGAGTGCAGCCAAAACCCGCTTCGATATCATGAAGATTAATTAGATCCACACTCAAATCAGTTGAGAATGAGTGAGAAAATCCGACTATATATAAGACACATATGTGAGCTTATTAACTTGGACTACTTCTATGTGTTATCAAGTTTAAGATCGTAGACATATAACAACATGCAAACCCATTCAAGCATACTTGCATGAGCAATATGTTTAAAAGGGTGCAGTCAAAATCCGCTTCGATATCATGAAGATTAATTAGATAATTCACATTCAAATCAATTGAGAATGAGTGAAGAAATCCAACTATATATAAGACACACATGTGAGCTTATTAACTTGGACTACTTCTATCTGTTATCAAGTTTAAGATCGTAGACATATAACAACATGCAAACTCGTTCAAGCATACTTGCATGAGCAATACGTCGCGCTAAATACATACATAGATTTGAAGTGGTGTTGACAATGAGGTGCTTGGTGATGGATGGACCACCTTCTCTATTTGAATGCATATATAACTTCAAAGATGGATGAGTAAACTGTTTGAGATGTGGAAATTAAATAACAGAGAGTTGCAGTTTCATTCAAGTCTGTAGAAGTAAGTAACTTGCATATCTATCTCAACTGGTGAAATACCTAACCTACCTACCTAATCCACACAGACACTGTACTGCATGCTGTGTCAAAGATATCGTAGGAAAATGGATTTCAACAGTGAACTCCTACTCTTGACCTACCCCGAGTTAATGCTACTTTTAGACTTCCCTTATAATAAGTAGTAGTAACTACTAAGTAATAACCACAGCATTGATCAATAATAAAACCACCTAGTTATGACATATTGACATCCTATGCACCCATTATCTGACTTCTGAATCATTATTGAATAATAAGTATCCCAAATAGAATTTGGCGAATATGTGGTTGAAAAAGATATTAAAAAAATATTTACTAAGGTGTGTGTTTGGTTTACGGAAAATTTAGTGGAAAGAAAAATTTGGGAGAAAGTGAATTCCCATGAAATATATTCTATTTTTTCTTATTTGGTTAGGCTTTGTTTGGTTTAGGGAAAGTTTCATAGAAAGAAAAATTAGGCGGAAAGTTAGAGAAATTCTTTGTTTGGTTTAAATGAAAAATTCCATAGAAAAAATGTTTGATGGAAAATTGTATGAAGAATTTTGATTAACAATAATAAGAAATGACATTTTTTTTTAAACTCTCCATGTCAAACAAACAAGTGAAAAATGAAATGGATTCCATTAAGGATTTGGTTTCCATTCAATTTTCCTTTCCCTAAACCAAGCACACCTTGAAAAATGGTGAGAAAGTGCTAAAATATTTTTTATTTTAAACTAATTTTTCTTTCTATCTTCCATCTAACTTGTTTAAAAATTTTCATTTTCATTTTCTTACAAATTTTTCTTCTTATTTTCCATCAAATTTTCTCTAAACGAAACACATTCTAAAATAGTTAAAAATGATAGTAGTGCACTGGAAGTATAATTTACTTCCTCTGTCCTCTTTTACGTGTCACTTAACTGAATTTTTTGTTCACTTTTACTTGTCACTTAACAATTTTTAATGCGCATTTAATATCAACAACTACCTTAAAATGTCAAACATTAATCACTCCTTTATCATACTCAATAAAAAAATCATTCATCACCAGTAAAAATTTACTGCATTTACTTTTTACACGAATTTTTTGAAAAAAAAAACACCAACAACCCACTCATTAAATTTGTACAATCGCTAGCATTTACTTCACCTTAATCTACTCAAATTAATCTTAAATGACATGTATTAGTGGACGGAGAGAGCAATAAACTACTAACATGTGCATGTTCCGTGAAATGAAAATCTCAGAAAATGGTCTTTGATGGAAAATGAAGGGCATCATGAGTGGTTGCCCATGTGATCATAATTAATAATGTTAAAATTTGATTATTAGGGATCGAGTATGTTAATAATAAAAGATACGTGAATAATGAAAGACATAAACTTCATATGAATATCTGTGTTTTTTATCGACACAATAATTCTCTAAACCGACATGAAATAATTAACTAAACATCTGGGAATCTCACCATGGAAAACTCAACTTGCCCTATAAAACATGTAGTCTACATAGACATAGCAGTCTAAATCAAAGAATATTGGATTAAATTCATATGAACTTCAATAAAATCCGTCTTGAATTTTAGTATATTGAAATGAATTTTTAACTGAAAATTAAACATCGTATGATCTAATTAGAGAAACTAAGAAAAATGAAAGTAAACCTTAGAAAAATAAGAATAATGGAAATAAAATCGAGTTGTCTCTTGATAAGCATCTTTATTTTATGTCTTAGGCTCAATCATACCTCAATAAAGGTCAAGGTGGTGGAGCTTCTTCTCACGGCCACCACGGTGGAGTCCATCTGATGATGGTAATTGTGTCAATGTAATGTCATCTAATTTATCATCAATCGCGATAACAGTTTTGGCACGAGCTTTGAAAAAAAAAGCTCTCCTATAATAAAAACTAACTGGGTGAACTCAATTTTCTTCTTCATCAATAGTAGCACACAAAAATCTATAAGAAAAGGTACTTGTTCACCTGCACCACAATAGTGTTAATAATTCTCATGGACTGTGCAGGATAGAGGTTAGAAAATTAAAACTTGTGTAGCATGGCTTAAGAGGTCCTAACCTTATTTCAGAATATAAAGAATAAAGCATAATATTGATTGTTGCACCTATATATGTATATTACGGAATGATTAACGCGCTTCATTCTGATAATGCATGTAATTGAAAAGGTCGTACATGACTTCTTAAATGTTTGAGATACCTGAGGCTTTGACACTGTCGACTCTGGGATCTTCTGTCATAGGAAGAGTGAATTTATGGCTCAACTTATTAGCAGCTGGAATTTTCCCCAAGGATTGTCACGTTTTGAAGTGATGAGCATGAAGATAAATCTTCCAAAGCTGAAGATTTCTCTAGTTCGGCAAGCTAGTTGAGAACAATGCAGCAGGTCGCCAAACGCTCAACATCCTTCTATGTTGAGCAAGTCTAACTGGTTTTCAGATTTTGTGGGCAGGCCACACGCATTATTAAATTATCTACTGTGCATTGCGTTGCACGTGGCTTAGAGAATTCTTTTTCTTCTAGACTTGCTTCATGCGCGTGGGCTTTTCCTTCTGCGTGGGGCTCCGCACACGGGCTTCTATATCAAGTTGCCAAATTCTTTGCTTCTCTTGACCTTTGATGCCAAAGCTCAGCTACTAAGGTTATAAATATTAATATCAGTGAATGAATCCACTTGAGTTTCCGATGAAAGTTGATCTCTTTCCACCTTTACCGCCCTTATATTTGTGAATATTTGGTCCTTTTTTAGTTGCATATTTGCGATCCTTCTTCTTTATAGACTCTACTTGGACCGTTTACAGCTTGCCCTTGTCTTACGTTTCACATAGCGCCATTACGAGAAAATGATTGATAGACAATGCAAAATTGCATTTCCTTAGGCGATTTTCCTGTTACCTTAGATCTATTGCAATAAGAAGGTAATTTAAATAATTTCATTACCTTTGGGCACCGCTTCTATCAAATGCAATATAAAAATTTAGCAAAGGCAACAAAATTTTTGTAACAGAGAAATCAAGGCAAGGCAACAGAAAGCAAATTCAATCAGAAACTTTATGCAACACAAATTTTATATTACCATCACATGTAGCAATGCCGAAAGGTAACAGAAGAATTTGCGTTATCTTTTGCATTGCATTAGATAAAAGACAACAACAAATTTTCAATGTTGTCTATACTCGAATATATATTGAGAAATTGATTTAAGATAGTTAAAAATATCAAAATCCAAAAAAAAAATTTATATAATTTAAATTAAATGTCAACAAATTGTGACTAAATCACTGGTGACTACACCATTTGCCTACACTATCTCCTGTATTCAAGCTAAAATGTCCTAACTTCTATGCCCATCTTCGACCTTCAAAGTTGACACAAACAAAAAATATTCGACCTCGTCTCATAACAAAGAACACCACAATAAAAACAGTAGCCCAAAACACTTAGAAAATTTCAACATAACATAAGACTTATTACATTTCAGCAGCTGCAAATAACAAAGTTAAGGAGATATGGAAATTGATACTTAGCAAATTTCAGCAGAACTTAGCCAAATTCAGCAAGACTTAACAAGTTTATGTAATACTTAACAAATTCAAACAACACTCAGCAAAATGACAGTAAAGAAAGCTCTCCAGAATAAAGTTCAGACCATTATCACTAGACAAATAGTTCAGGCCATAAGTTGTGCAAAATGATAGCAGAGGTTCAACCATGGGCACTAACATTTATGCATGTGCTGTCATACTAACCTCTACTGTCATTAGTTTTGAACATGGAAAATAGTTAAAACTCAGCAGCAGCAGCAGCCAGGAGAAAGAAATGATAGTTTTGAACTTAAGCTGAGGATACAAAACAATAGTAGAGGTTACTTGAAGAGGCACATCAACTAGCTTGCAGGGACTCCAACCTTTATCAACTGGGCTTCCACTGACTGTGGAGGATGGATATGGCCCCTTACTCATCATAAAAACTTTGAGGAAAAGTCTTCAGTGACAGCATCTCGAAATCAGTTTACAGAAAATGAGGAATGCACTCTTTGTCAGCTTAAGGTGAGGTGTCAAGCTCATAGGAGTTCAGAGAGCTAGCAAGCAGGTCTACAAAGGAATGGGTGGATTCTCAGAGGGAACTTTATCCAGCAAAAAGTTATTCATCCGATGAATTGACCCTCGAAAACACTGGGCTTCAAATGACAACCATTGCGGAACAGTTCAGTGATGATTCTGATTAGGAGATATTTTGAGTTAAGCGGTTTTCTTCTTCCATACGAATGTAGAAAAAAGAGTAATGATGATTTTCTGACAATGAGGAGTTGCACCTTGCAAGGACTGAGATACACGATAAAGTTGCACTCAGAAAGATTCTTCTATTCACGATTTGCATCATCAGAGTGCTCAACAACAGCAGATGCTCATAATGCTTGTTATTCTAAAGCATCAAATGCTTCAAGGGATACAGTTTGTATAAATTCCACATTTTTCGGCTCGAAATAATTACCAACATCATAAACATAACAAAGACATGAATCGATTATATTTATGAGCAGGAGCTTAATTATGCAGTTTGTATTCATCCAGTATCTAACTCTTGAAACTACCTAGTTAACTCAACCATTCATCATCTTCGCTAAAATTGGCTCCACCAGCTAAGTTCAGGGCATTAAGTCTTTCAATAAGCTTGGTCTTCCTCTGTATGAGCTCTCTCTTATCAGACTTATTATAGGAGCTGGTATGGTGCTTCTCTAGTTCATCTTCCAGCTGAGTCCTCATATATATATATATGCTGCAGCATGTCCACCATGAATGTACTTTCTTTATAACTCGGCATCAAGTTGCAACATTACCCTCATAGTCTTCATTTAATTCAAGTTCACCTTAGAGTAAAAAAAAAAAGGGCAAAAATGAGCATAAATATAATAACAAAATTGAGAAGCAACATATAAAACAAGGGTTTTTTTTCCATAACTTTCAAAGAAAGCATCAATGTCGAGGAAGCCGGAGAAGGGGTTCCCTCATCGTTTTCACAGTCACTTTCTGCGGAGAAAGCTACTTTTGCGTAGTGAAATGCTTTGTCTCTATGATGAAAGTAACTAGGTAAAAGAGGGAGGAGTAACTGGAGCGAGTGATGCGGAAGGCGGTGGTGTCGATGAAAAGACGGAGTAGGATCCCTACCTCTTCTCACCAATCAATTTCAATGGATAGAACAGCTTTTACAGACATATATTCTTTCCTTTATACTTCGATTATGTCTCGCATGATTGATATATAGAATTATATCATTGGCTAAAAAGTATGACAATATTAGAGTAAGACCGATACACCTTGTCACGGTATTCTAGTGCATGAGATTGCATATTTTACCGAGTTTTGTTCACTACGTAACTTTACCTGTAGTATTGATGATCAACATAATCACAAGTTAGTCGTCTGAGATACGTGTTTGTCATACTGATTCTTTCTCTGTTCTCAAGTTTTTTAGGTTTCTTATCAATCTACAACCCCCCAAGTTGTGTTTGTCTTTATTTTATCTTTTATAATAGCGAAACTTACAAGTCCTTGTCCTCATGGATTTTATAATGGCTTGCTAGTGAGAAAGGTATTTTTCTGAATAAGACACCTCAATGAAGGTATTATTAATAGGTATTCGACATATCAACCTTAAACATGACATTCCTCCCCAGACTTTCTTGTTAATGTCTCGGACCAACTCGTGGGAGAGAGCCACACTTTCATGGATATTCTGACCAGCAACAAAGATTGTCTGCTCCAGCCCAATCAGTCGCGGAAGAAAATCATGAAGCCTATTGTTCAGAAAGCTTCGATCAGATCTTATGAAGGAAACTACATAAGTTCATCGGGTACAAGTCTTCAAGCTGTTGGGGCTACTTCGATTTTGTGATCAATATGATATAAGTGACCATTACCAACCCTATGAGATAACTACCATCTCAGAAGAACCACCTGATAGCTTCCAACAGATCATTTCCAGTAGTATCCCAACAATGCCGATAAAAGGCTCCAACATTCGATCCCGAGGCACTAGAAGCTTTCATACTCCACACTACAGCTCACACCTCTTCCAGTGAAGGGAGCCGCGTGAGCCAAATATTTCCATCTGGAGAAATCTAAGGCATTACAAGATCCAATAACTCCTTATCCAAAGGTAAAATCGAAGGTTTTAGGAGATCCTCAAAATATAGGGCAACAACTTTTTTAATATCATCCTGATCTTTATTTTAAGAACCATTTGGAAGCTGGATGTGAATCTGTGATTGGGCACCACAGACCTTCATGGCCATATGTAAAATATAAAAATTATGATCACCATCTTTCAACCATATCAGACAACATTTTTCCTCGGAAAACTGATGTTGGAACTTTAGGGTCCCTACCAAGTTTGCATGCGCTTCCTTTAGAGCTACTTCACCGGCCTTAGACCAATTTGCTTCAACCGATACCTCATCTGACTTTAACACAGCTCTCTACTGCGTGATCTTTCTACTCACTGCACCAAAAATCTCTTAATTGCACTTCTAAAATACTCCCCTCAACCACGGCCTTAGACCGTCAGGTTTGTGCCTCCCTAGCTTGGCGAATGTCAGGTGCAGATCGGCGCCGAGAAATAAGAGATACCCGAGTAACGAGAGCCCACGAGGCCCTGGAGGCAGCCTTCTTCTTCCTGCAACCTTTTCCCCAACCCAGGAGATGAAAAAGATCCACGCAACGTAGGCTAACAAAGCCGCAGAAAAATGTGCAAGCTTGCTGCCAACCATGACTGGCTTCATCAGATATAAACCCTAATAAGATCCTATCACCACGCTTTAATTAACAAGCGTGGTAATTGGTACTCATATCACCACGCTTTTAATTAACAAGCGTGGTAATAGGTACTCATATCACCACGCTTTTAATTAACAAGCGTGGTAATAGGTACTCATATCACCACGCTTTTAATTAACAAGCGTGGTAATAGGTACTCATATTACCACGCTTTTAATTAACAAGCGTGGTAAAATGTACTCCTATTACCACGCTTTTAATTATTAAGCGCAGTAATAGGTACTCCTATCACCACGCTTTTAATTCAAAATATATTTAAATATATTAGGATACTCTTACACTATTTATTTTCCGTATTAAAATATATTTAAATATAT
>NQLW01000058.1:3343758-3358466 GCA_002312845.1 Kalanchoe fedtschenkoi
CTACGACCAAGCACACGTCTTTAGCGTACTAAGATTTGTGTCTCCTTAGCACGTCAGAGGTAGAACATAATAAAACTCTAGAGTATATGAAGAATGTATTATGGGCGAAAGATGGTCGGTGCGGATTAAACAAAGTCAAACCTAAAGTGTCGCCTAATGAGTGACCACCACGAGAGATACTGTGAACTACTCCATCATCACCTATATAAATTATAAAGAAGAAGAAACCACCACTAACGTTTAAAAAATGTTTCAAGAAGTTCCACAAGGTACATGACAAACTGACGAGTGCTTGCAACCCAAATCAAAATTTTAAGTCCGGGAACCTGAAGGATAATAATAAGAAATCTGTTCTGAGTTTGTGGATGTTCAGTTCAAAAGGCCACCATGATTAACACGAGAGCTACCATCGAGCCAATGATGAAGAGTAAGTGCGCTTGTCAGGAGGCAAATCGATTTTACTTTCTATATTTTATTTTTATTTATCTTAGTTTGTTTAGCTTAACCAGTTTTCTTAGTTTTTCATTATTTGTTTAACCCACTAAACCATATCAAGTTCAAGTGTGAGGTTACACATAAATATTTATGCATGACAGTTGGCCGAGTTCAGAAGACCAGAAACAACGTTCATGACTTAACTAATCACTGTGCGACTCTTCACTAAATGGCTGAGCGAAAGACAAACAGATTGTGTGCACCACCAAGAGGTGTTGCACACGGCCTGAAATATGAAGTTTGTTACTCTCTCCGTCCTCTAATACATGTCGTTTAAGGTTAATTTGAGTAGATTAAGGTGAAGTTAATGCTAGCGGTTGAACAAATTTAATGAGTGGTGGTTGGTGTTTTTTTTTAAATTCGTGCAAAAAGTAAAATTGATAGATTATTACTGGTGATGAATGATTTTTTTTATTGATTATGAGGAAGAAGTAATTAATGTTTGATATTTTAAGGTAGTTGTTGATATTAAATACGCATTGAAAATTGTTAAGTGACAAGTAAAAATAGACAAAAAAATTCGGTTAAGTGACATGTAAAAGAGGACAGAGGTAGAATGTGAGACATGCGGTTATCTAGATGATGTTGATGCACCGCAAGCGTCGCACCAGGCCTAGGAAATTGAACTTTACTTTCATCATCATGTTATGTCACCTAATATATTTAATACTTGACATGGTTATGTCTTTATGATTTTGATATCTATTTTATGACTGTTTCTCCAGAGCCCTCACTAACTACATCAATAGTTTTGCTCTCTCGTATATTTTTAAATCCCTTCTAAATTCAATAACACATATTTTTTCTCTCTGTCCTCAAGTTCTATCAAACTCGGGAATTAGATGAAAATTCGGTTCATTTTCAGCGAACCGCTCCACTTCCAAAAAGCAGACGACAGTCCCTATGGCCTCCTCGCCGCCGCCATCTACCGTCGTCGAGCCTCCACCGCCGCCAGAAAACCTGCTCGGCAAGCTCATCAGCTTCGATCGCGACCTGTCACTCCATCTCCACACCATCTGCCAAACCCTAGTCCCTCGCTTTCTCCTCCAAGCCCTCGAAATCTCCGGCGACGGCCGTTATTTCTTCCCGATCGTCATCTCCCTCCTTCTCGCCCCCCTTCCCCATCTCCATCCCTTCCTCTCCCCGCTCCTCCTTGGAGCATTGTTAGATCTGGTTGTGATCGGCACTGTGAAATATGCTGTGCGCAGGCCTCGGCCCGTTTACAACAAGGGA
This sequence comes from Kalanchoe fedtschenkoi, assembly GCA_002312845.1. NCBI lineage: Eukaryota > Viridiplantae > Streptophyta > Magnoliopsida > Saxifragales > Crassulaceae > Kalanchoe > Kalanchoe fedtschenkoi. Next base: position 3,345,487 of record NQLW01000058.1, read on the forward strand.
ATGCATTTGGCGGTGGCCGTTGACCACTGGTCGTTTCCGAGTGGCCACTCGTCCAGGGTATTTATGATTGCTGGGTTTTGTTATTTGGTTTGGGATGAGACTGTCGGTGCTGTTTTGATGAGCGAAGATGGTGGTGTTGGTGGCGAGAGTCTGAGGTTGGGGCTCTGGGTGGTGTGTGGTTGGGCGGTGCTGACTTCCGTTTCGAGGGTTTTGCTCGGGCGGCATTTTGTGTTCGACGTGGTGGCTGGTGCTTTCTTGGGTGTTGCTGAGGCTCTAATTGCTTTCCGTTATCTGAGGTTCTGAGGTAACAATGACTCAAATCCAATCACTGTGCTTGCTTAACTTATTGGCTTGCTGGGTCTTTATTGAAGTAGTGAGGTGAGAGTCTGACTCTGACCATTTGCATACTTAGTAATCAGAGTGGTAACTGGCTTCTAAACATTGATCAGATGTGAATGGCTGTCAGCATCGGTTGGATTTGGGTGCTTTTGAGATTATTATTTTTGATTTGCGAAGATGATTGATTTTCCATATCACGCACTTCATATAATTTTCTCAGCCATGCGTGTTCTTTGAACCAGGCTCTTATACACACAGGTCGCATTCCCCGGTTGGTGTAGAATTTAACACCTGCTAGACTCACTAAGAAAGTTGTTACAAACTAATCCTTGAATAGAGTACAAATTATTATGAGAAGGTGTTTTGTCTGGTGAACTAGTGTTCAATTTGGAGCTAATTAATCAGATGTTTTTAGGATGGTGCACAGCTGTAGCAGGTAGCACCCACTTAAGTGGTGCAATTTTATTTATTTGTGCTGGGTAATGTCTGTATGGTATGCCTTAGCAAGATGGGATTTTTAAATAGTGACGAAACCTGAATGAGATGCAATATTGATGCAAAGGCAAAGTATCCTTATTTTTGAAAATGAGCTTTCCAATCCCTAATTTACTAGAGCTTGATGCGTAGTTGTGTAGTAAATTATGAAACACACATTTGCTCCATTTTAGTCAGATCTTGGAGGTTTGGGCGTTTTATATTGACAAGTGAGTGAAATGATCCGGTAGGTAAATTGACTTACGGAGTGTAAGAAATTGACTAGATTTCTAATATGAAGACGGAAGATATAAAGATGATCAATTTAATAGGAAGTTATGAGTTATAAATCCTATTTTAGGTAGGTTACTAAATTACTATTTTTGTTGGACAAGAAATCCTATTAGATTTAGTACTAGTACCCCTGTGAATAAGATGTACTAGTGGCAATAACTAATTGAGAGCGGCTTAGTGAGAGTTCTCCAAGAGAATTCAGGAGGATTTCTTCTTGAGTGGTCTTGGGTTTTTGTAGGTTTTTTTGTCAGAGAAAACTTATTGGAGGGTTGAGGGGTTTGTATTCGAGAGTATTGAGCGTGTTTAGAGTCGAACCACATTAAAAATTGTGTATTTCTTTTTTCCTTTATTTTTATTATTATGTGTTGGTTTGTGTGAATGTGCATTTGTCGTGTTGATGTGCTGCTGTGCATATCGGAAGAGAGGAGAGGCCTCTTTTCCCGTTACACGAAGAATGTTAATAATACTCTAAAAGTGTGGTAGGAGTATGTAATGAGTTCACTTGATTTTGTCGAATTATACTTATTATTTAAAGTCTATTATATGGCTTTATCAGGGAAGGTGAATTCAGCTTGAGGTCTTCGAGTAATAGTTGCCATCCATATTCGCCAAAGAGTAGAATCACCAATCATACCAATCCAGAACCATGTGTGTACTAGAATCTTAACTGCAAGGATTTATTAAAGGGAATTGTGACATGGAATTATATAATATAGATACGCAACACATGTACGGACATGATGGCCCTTAATTGTCATTGAAATGGAAGAACTTTCAAGAAGGGAGAAGCAGAAAGGAGGAAAATGATGAGAGCGAATGAGTAAGTTAAACAAAGTGAAAAAGATGATGTTGAAGAACCTCCAGAACTAGAATGGAGACATAAGTAACAGTGTGAAATTGCAATATTCTTGGGAAGAAAAAAGTATCGCATGGTTATAACTCATTGTTACGTTGTTCGTGCATCAAATGGCATTTACACTTTTCCATGTCAAATATAATTGCAAAAAACTTTTGTTGTGGACACAGTATTTGAGGTCCACTTGGATACCCAGTGTAAAGCACCTCCTTTTTTCCATTCGCAAATTTGAGCTTGACCTGTTGGCATGAAGAACAAATTTCACATAGATACCCAGCATTTCATGCAAATTTACAATAAAGGTTTGTATTGTTGAATTCATTGAAGTCTTCATCATTGTTATGTTAACAACTCACATTGTAATAACTGTAATACCGATAAATAGATTGTCTTGGTGGGCTACCGATGGTGATGATGTGTGTGTTTCCATTTCGGTCTGTCTAAATATTATGTACCATTTTCTTTGTTATATATACCTATAGTTAATCTTTATGACGAAATTCAAAGATACTTGGATTCTCTCTCCGTTTTGTTTTTCTTCCAAAAATCAGCCTGAAGGTTTGAGTAACTGTTTTAACGTTCATGAATATGCATGCATTCATTCATATGCAAAGCCTTGCGGTGTGACAGGGTTACATTTTTTCTAATCTGTTGATGGGTATCTCTTTTCGAGTTTTAAATGAAATGTTTATCTTGTATGTTTTATTTCAAGGGTTACATTTCAATGCGACGTGTTAATCCATAATACCCTAACTGTGATAAGCCCTCCTGCAACCATGGACATCTTTGTGTTGCTCATCCTGCTTATGCTTTCAGAGTTATGATTTTATCTCAAAAGCTAGAGGCAGCTTTTCTAGTAGCCGGCACTGCAAAAAGTCAATTGATTAATTATGTTTCCACTATTCATATTGTTGTGTTTGTTTTCCGGTAGGCTGATCAGTGTTCTACCTTTTGTTATTTATGTCATTATACAAAAAATGCAGCTTCCGTTGGATGCTCCTGTGGATTCTATACAGGCTTGTTCGTAGTTGCTCAATCTTGCAATGCTGTTATCCTAACCCTGTTTTCTCTTGTATATTGATTGCAGGTATGTGACTCTTCCAATCACAATGAGGTTATTGCAGGTCAAAGATATTATCTCAATGTGGTTCTCATTGATGTGAAAGGTAACTTCAAACTGTTGGAGTGATTGCTGGGCCAAACTAATATGATGGATACGTGTCACTGTGTGCCATACATATCCATGCCAGTGGCTTTTTGGCCCTTATCATCAGGCTTTCTGATTTTTGTTTACAATCTTGTCGGGCTAGAAAAAAAGGACGCAGGCCCTGTAGGTATATGGACAGCACCACTTCCATAGAAAACTATCTTCTTCCTCCTTTGTTTCATTTGATACTCGTCTGATTCATGTATACTATGGGTGAATGGTTTCTTTAGTGTGAAACCATGGATTATTAGCTGGAGAGATATATGTATTAAGTGGGCAGATGTTGATTGATTTGTGGTCCATTGTTGAACCTGGTTCTGGTTGTGTGGCCCAAGCCTACACTGGACATGACACCAGTCCAATAAGTCATCTTCAGGACCATTTTTCCAGTCACCTTTGATGCTGTTCCACGTGCATAAAAGAGAAGATTTTTCAGCTCAGCCTTGTTTGAACCTCATAGCCAGAGAAATTAGAGACTTGGACTGGTCTTTCGGCACAGGACCTGGCTCTATCACTGGAGTAGTGGAGTCCCCTCCGAGTAGGACGGTCTACCGTTTTCCATTACTTTGGGCAGTGTTAAATACATATCTTATCATTTGTCAGCATCAGCTGGTCGTGTAGTAATTTGTCTTGGTGCAAGCTCGTGGCCTGGTAATGCATGGGAACTTATCAATGGTGTAGCTTCAGTTTCCGTCAACATGGTCCCATTTTGAGGTACTCCACATGATCTCAATCTCAAGATGCTAATAATTACTAGCTGAGCATCCGGTGGAGAAATATGAAGGGTATGAGGAGCCTGGGAGTACCTCAGATTCCCAATGTTTCTTGTGACACTCTTATGATTCGTATCTATGTCCCCTCGCCAGATCACCGGTCGCGTAACATCATTGAATACTAGGTTTTACTAGTTAAATGATATATGTATACTCCTTCCGTCCTCTATTATATGTCGTTTAAGGTTAATTTGAGTAGATTAAGGTGAAGTTAATGCTAGTGGTTGAACAAATTTAATGAATTGGTGGTTGGTGTTTTTTTTAAAAAAAATTCATGCAAAAAGTAAAATTGGTATATGATTACTGGTGGGGAATGTATTTTTATTGAATATGATAATGAAGTGATTAATATTTGACATTTTAAAGTAGTTGATGACATTAAATACGCATTGAAAATGGTTAAGTGATAAATAAAAATGGACAAAAATATTCAGTTAAATGACATGTAAAAGAGGACATAAAGAGTAGTTTCTTAGACTTGGTATTTATTTTTTTCCCTCACTTCAACCGAAATGGATAAACAATAATGAGCTGAAAATTAGTTGGATTCAAATTCAAAATTAATATATTAGATCAATTTAAAGCTTTTAATGAAAAATGTGAAATAATGTCAATTAATATGCTCAATAAATTGAATTGAAATAATGGATGACATTTGATGCTAGTTTCGTAGAAAGTGATAAAAACAACAAAGTTACTCTTTAATTGGAGACCGTCAAAAAGTGGGTTACACCGCACATCATACCTGTCAAGAAAAGAAAGGCACTCAAAAAGTCCTCAAATCTATTACTCCGGCCTTGAATGGAATCTCTAGAATTTTGCATACCGTAAGATGGTGTTTGGTTTGAAGAAAGTTTGAGAGAAAAAGATAATTTGAAGAAAAATGATAAAAAATTATTTATTTAATTTTAAAAAAATTGAAGCTAGAAAGTTAAATGGAAAATTTATTTAAATTAAAAAATATTTTACTTTTTTTTTCAAAATTTTTCACAAGAAGAAAAAATAAAAATGGAGAGAAAATGAAGCGAAATGACCGTCGTACGTACGAGCATTGTTCTACCCCACCCACCACTGCCTCCACATATACATGCGGGCGGGTGCAAAAGGCTTTGGCATGTTGGCATCATCTGCATTACTTTTATGAGTTTTTATGTGAGGAGGCGTGTTTGTTTTATTTGCAGCTGCAGACTGCAAGTTTACAGTGTTTTCTCTCTGCCCAGGTTGTGATTTATGCAGCCTTTGATTCATTCATTTATGTCACGTTACATCTCTCAAACAACGCCGACCAAAAAATTTGTATCATGTCACGTTAGATTTATGTCATATCAATTCAATTTTATTCTAAATTTTTTCGTATAAAGTTACGTTCACATTGAAACAAATATTTCAAACATCTGCGTATGGCAGTGACGGATCCAGACCAATACGTAAGGGGGGTCAAAAAAAATTTATTACCTAAAAGGGTTATACAAATTTATACCTATAGATTTTAGATTAGAAAATTATATTGAAACTAATAATTATATTTAATTTTTTTTTCTAAATTTTGAGTTATAAATATAGAAATTCTCTTTTACAGGGGTCGTATTTATGTCTTTATAAAAATAATATTAAAAATATATAAAATTATTATATTAAATTACAAATTGAGTAGGGTCATTTGATCCCCCTTCCATCCATGTAGATCTGTCAGTAGCGTATGGGGCTCACATGTCATATTATACTTTATTAAAAAAAATCAAATTAATTAAATATTGATTGTTTATAATTATTAATTCACATTATTTTTTTTGACATTTATATGATAAAAAGTTTAAAAAATAAAAATTTTCATCAAACAAAAATAATAATGATAATGAAATAAACTTAACATTAATTAAATTTAGTGCATTTCAAGCTTAAAATAAACAAAATAACACTCAATAATATATAAAATATGACAAATATAACTTAATTCAAATCAGGGTCTCTGAATTGTTGCCAAATATGTTTGATCAAATCAGCTCGAAGTTTGTGATGAGCATTTCTATCACGAAGGTCAGCTTGTCTCTGAATGTATTGGTGAAATTGAGAAGTAGATCCTTGAGTTTGATTTACTGGAGGCTCTCATTCTTCATCTATCCAATTCACAGCCGCATCCCCTTCATCTGCAATGATCATATTATGCAAAATGATGAAGGCATAGATTACATCATGTGCATGAGTTTTATACCAGGATCATGAAGGACCACGTACAATAATCCAATGAAATTGTAGCATCCCAAAAGCATGTTCAACATCTTTTCTTGTCAACTAATGTTTTTGTTTGAATATCTTTTTCTTTGGATCCTCCGGATGAGAAAAACTTTTAACAAATGTGCTCTACTCAGGATATATATCATCAGTTACATAATAATCTTTTTGGTAAGTTGACATATTTATTATAAATTGAACAGAAGGAGCATCACCTCTTAGTAGATTGTTGAACAATGGTGATTGACTGAACACATTTATGTCGTTGTTTGATTCAATGACGCCAAAAATACATGTTATATCCACAAATCATTTAAAACAACTGCTTCAAACATAATTATGGGGATCACATGATCGCCTCAAGTTAATTATTATTTCCATACCACCGGATAATTTATCTATTTCCAATGCATGGAGTCCAAACTGCCTACCATTCCGGAAAAGCCATGTTTATCCAAATGCATTTTAAGTAATCGTTGAATATCAGCATCATTCAGTCTTCTCAAATACTTCTCTCCAAACACCTGTATTAGATAATGATAAAATTTAAATAAACAATGAACTAATGTTATTTCGCTCATTCACATATATTTCTTCATAGTGATTGGCAGGAGCTCTATAAGCCAATTGACGAATAGCGGCACTATACTTTTGAATTGATGAGAATTTCATCCTGCAATGGCCGTTACTTCTCTATTGAAAAAAGATATTGTAATTTGAATATTTCTCGTACTACGAAGAAATAACTCTTTTCGCATTCACAATCTTCTTCGAATAACATCAGGAATGTACACTGGCTGATCGGCAAAATAGTTCATATGAAGATGATCTTCTCTTTTCTCTCGTTCTCTTTCAATTTATCTACGAGAACGTCGATTTATGTCTGCTGCTTCTTCTCTTCGTTGTTATTCTTGTAGGAGTAAGAGCATCATTTGCTCGTCAGTTTCATCGGTACACTGATCAATAATGAATTGCTCATAATCAAAGTTGTTGGTAGGATCAGAGTTTTACGACATTTTGCTTTTCGAGGTTTAAAGAGAGACAATGTAAGAGTATAATGTGATAGTATTTCTTCAAAAATATTTTATAGACACATATTTTACAACAGCTAGTTTTCTCTAAATTAAAAGCACATTTATTACAATAGCTAGTTTGTATTGAATATGAGCTTCACTTTACACAACAGTTAGTCTTTATTGAATGAAAATTACACTTATTACAACGAGACTAGTTTTTATTGAATAAGATAACATCGAAATGACACTTAATAAGTATATAAAAATAAGGAATGTCATGCCTAGCCTTAATAATGAAATACATATGATTATGTATGATAAGTTGTGGGTCACTCATTGTACTGGTGTTCTTCATCAGAATCTCATAGTTAGTACAAAGTGTATCATCTTTTGCTTTGTTCTTAATCTCGTTAAAAACGACTAGTTTTTGAGCTTGAAGTTCCTCCATTCTTTTCCATCGATGGACAAATTCTTCAACCACTAATTCAATTACATTTTTCTTTTCTTTCCTTCTCATTTTCCGTTTAGCAACTTTTTGACTGATGAGATGACTTTCTGATTCGTTACCTTCATAAGTGTTATCCTCGATATCATGATTTGATGATGAGATATACACTCCAAACTCACTTGTCTTTGTCTTCTTTGATGTATTCTATGATCCAAATTGAGGTGCCCACTTTGGTTCATCCTTCACCATTTCTCACACATGAGTATATGGAAATTCTCTTTTCTTATGTGTATTTTTCCATATCAATCGGGTTGCGCCTCTATTATTTGGTTTTCCGACCATCCAATGTGATGATTAGATATAATTTAATTATAATACTCATAAAATTCATTTATCTGTGGCATCATCAAGTAATAATGTGACTTGATTTGAGATTCTTCTCTTTCAATTTTTATTTTTCGGTACGTATTGAAGTATCCCGCCACATGAGCCCAAAAACTGTCTCTAGTTTGAGAGTTCTCCACTGCTGAATCATACTAATTGTAAGCCATGAATTGATGAGCATCTCCTTCTCCTCGGCCCTTCATTTGTCATGATGATTATTTTTTCTTGTTGTGTGACATTGTGGGAGCCTCATTTCCTGCAATTGGCGCATTCTCTGAATTTTCTTTCATTGATTGGCTAGGACCAGAAACTATGAAAGGTCGCTACATAGTATTTTGTCAGTAGCCACCATAATAATTGGGAATAAATGGGTGAGAAGAATAAGAAAAAATGGATATGAAAAGAGCTGGTAATTGAAAGAATTCATGAATTGAGTATCGTGAGGAGTAGGAGGCGTAGGTGGAAATTTGTTGTGAGTAAGAGAAATTTGAGGACTTTGTGTATTTGAATATGATGAAGGTTGAGAATTACCGAAGTTTGGAGAATTTAAAAAATAAGCAAATTCTCCTCTAAATGGTTGATCACTCATTTTGAAAAATAATTGAGCTACAAACATATATTTTGTGAGAACTCATACAACTTGAGTATTGAAAGATTGAGAAATTTGGAGATGATTGAAATGGATTGTATAATTGTTTTTGAAAGTTTTCATTATTTATAGTAGAAAAAACAATTTTTACTAATTTTTTATTATAGTAAATATACCTGTAATTTTCAAACAGTAACTAGTAAATTATTAAATATATATTTTTTAAAAAATTGTTCAAACGGCTAGTTGAGGGTTAATTTTTATATTATTTATTATTTCAAATAAATACCAATTGTCACGCTTTAGAGTAGGAAGCATGGTAACAGATATATATTAAATATTCAGGATAATCTATTATCACGTTTCAGAGTTGAAAGTGTGCTAATAGCTATATATTAAATATTCAGGATAATATATTACCACGCTTCCTAGTTTGAAAGCGTAATAGATTATTCTGAATATTTAATATTATACATATTACCATGCTTTCATCTCTGAAGCGTAGTGATTGATCCTTTTACAAAGCACTTCGTCATACAGACGAAACATTTTGGTGTCAAAAGATCATAAACTTATTTCCGCATTGAAACGAAACTCTTCTAATTTTGACGATGACCTTAGAGCATCCCCATCAAAACAAACCAAAAAGGTGATTTGTGTCATACCACATCAGATTTGTGTCATGCCAACTCACTTTTGTCATAAATCTTCATTTCACAAACTAGCATCCATATTGAAACAAACCTACCAAACCTCTATTATACCTTTTCTACATTTTCATATTATGTTAATTAAAATTTTTCTAAATTTATTAAATAATTAATTATTTATAATTATTAACTCATATTTTTTATATTTATATGATAAAAAAATTAAATAATAAATTTTTTTAATCCCTAGAAAGATTTTCTTAAAATTATTTATGATAAAATTGTTTATGGTATAAAGATTCTTAAATATATTTAAATCGTATCATGGTATAAAGATTCTTGATCCATATACTTTCGTATAAAGATTTGTTTTTATTAAAGATATTTTAAATTTGAATACATACCATATACGGCTTTTATAAATTAAAAGCGTTGTATATGATATATACTTTATACGGCGCTTTTAAGTTGAAAATGTCGTATATAGTAATACTTTATACGGTGTTTTTCACTTAAAAATGCTGTATATTCTCAATTCACGAACCGTTTCGCGCAGACGAAGCGGTGTTGTACATCAAAATAAAACGATTCGTGGCCTAACATAACCTTCCCGCAAAGCTTCAATGGGAATCCCAATATTACGGTGGCCGGTCTGACACTTTGGTTGTGGAAATATAATGCATTTTTAGGTGGGTGTGTGGGATGTCGGTTTGGTATCATTTCCCATCATGACCCAGCCAGCCTGCAGCTTTGCTTTCTTCAATATATTATCAGTCATTGCCAAAATAGTTCGGTACAAGTTTAGGTAGATATTGAATTCTTTGCTTCATATGACTAGCTAGCTACTGTGATGCGTACTATGTGCATGATGATACTCATTTACTGTTTCATCATGGTCAAGACATCTTTGGCTAACTCTGGCTACCTTTGGATCCAACTGCCTTAGGAGCCATCATGTTTGTGGGGAAACAGCATGGCTTGTAAAAGTTTCATTGGATTTTCTTGCGAACTCTGCCAAGTGTTAAGTTGTGATTATGTATGTGAATTTTGTACGTCCATGACTAAGTTCACTTTAATAAGCTTTTCGTACATGGTTCAAGCACATTAATGGTCAAAGAAAATTTCTGAAAAGATGGTTTGAAATGATTGATTGTGTGAACTAATAAGAATGGGTTAAGTGCAAGCATGCCTTGATAAGCAGGCTTACTTTCAGGAGGCTTGATAGGGTAATATGTCACAGATGGCAAATCAGCACATTATCGTGTACCCAGCTGCTTTATAACGTCAATGTTTAGGATGGGCAATCACATGTGCTGTTGGTGTTTTAGCAAGGCAAAGGGTACACAATCATTTATGGAAGAAGATGGATTGATAAGAAATGTTGGAGGGTCCCTAATTAATCTATCTTATTTTATTTTTTTATATAGTGCATCAATATAGCTAGCAAGCTTCAGTGCGAAATGTGAGTTGTTTCCCAACATGAGGCTTAGTCAGTTTCCAGTGAGAATTAGGTCAAGTTGTTTTGTACTTGAGAAACATGGATTAGATGGATACTATTAATTTTATTCACTCATAGAGAGATCTAGTCTGAATGTAGCTTTAGTTAAGATCGTGTTGCCTGGGGCATTCATATTGAAGATTTGTAGTAAGTTTTGTGTCCGAGTTCGGAACATTTCATTTCAAATGTGGAAATAGGTTCATAATCTTTTGACACCGAAATGCTTCGTCTGCACGAAACGGATTGTAAAAATATCAATTACCACGCTTCACAAAAGGAAGTATGGTAATAAATATATTAAATATTCAAAATAATTTATTACCACGCTTCCAACTCGGAAACGAAATAATATGTATATATTAAATATTCATCACAATCTATTACCACGCTGCTTCCAACTATGAAGCGTGTGAATGAGTATATTCTAAATTTAAGAATATTTGAATAAATATCCATAAAAGATAATATGAATTAATATATATATATAAACATTTTATTATTTAATAAATTTTAGAATTTTGTAATTAATATATTATGAAACAGTAGAAAAATATATATAATATGATATATGAGTCCACGCGCAGAGGTTTGAAAAACTTGTTTCAATGTGGATAAAATGAAAAAAGATTTTATGACAAAATTAAATTCCCATTACACAAATTTGATGTCATATGATACAAACCTACATTTAGTTTTATTTGAATGTGGATGCTTTCCTTTCTATCTCCTCTTGTTAAATAACTTTGTAAATCATCACTCATTATCTGATTGATTCTCACTTTGATTAGCTTATATATATATATATATATATAGGGCGGATCAGGTGAAAACCCTCCCGAATATGTAAACTGTGGACAAATTAGATTCGTTGATCACATTTCATCCGATGGACGCAAATTTTTATAGATTTATTATTTAATATTTTCAAAATACGATTAATTCTTTATTGATAATTTATTAGATTTGTTGCATGATTCTCTCATTTAAATGAGGAATGCAACGATTCATTTTTCTCTCACCTTTAAAATATTTTTACACTTTCGTCTCTCTCTTTTACATTTGTTTTTTATTTTGGCATAAACCATATTTTTTTTCTGTCTTTCACAGCCATTTTCTATTTTGTCTTACATCATATTTTTATTGGTGCACAAATGTGCACCTATTTAAAACCTTTGAACACATATGTGCATCACGAACACAGATGTGCACTCATTTTAAACTCAGAAACACATATGTGCACCATGAACACAAATGTGCACCAATTTAAAACTCAGAAACACAGATGTGCACCAGGAACACAGATGTGAACTCATTTAAAACCCAGAAATACAGATGTGCACCAGAAACACATATGTGCACCCAATTAAAACTCAGAAACTCAGATGTGCACCAACGACGATTGGGATCCTGCCTTGACCTCTCTGTCCCTCGCGGATACTCTGCAGCCGGAACACTCTATCGAAATCGCTTGGATTGTATAAAATTCAGAGAAAGATGAGGATTGCTTGAACAAGATTATTGAGTAATTTCGATCTGGATCTTGGGTGTTGGTGACTGGAGATGGTCGATTTAGGGTTTTAGAGCCTGAAAAGAGGAGGGCCGGATGCGGATAAGACGTTGCAGTGGACAATCGGAAGCAGATATAATGTGGCGGTGCAGAGACATCTGGCGAGTGATGATGTCATGGGTGGGGATAGGAGAGATAGAGGTGGTGAGTGATTTTGGGTTGATGTGGAGATGGAGGAATTCTCTTTGCCGTGTTGTTTTGTGGAGATGCATAGATTAGGGAAAATATTAGTGTTGATGATCTTTTCAAAAATTAAAGCCCGTAGAATATGTTAACATATGAGAGATGATAGATTAGGTGCTAAAATTAAGGGATTACTATATTAATTCAAAAATAAATAGTAAAATAAATATAATCATAACCGTTGGTTGATATAAGATCAAAGGATATTATCAGTCCACAGTTTACATATCCAAATATATCGATTTTCATTTGATCCACTCCATATATATATATATATATTGTATAAGATAATGACATGTCTTGTTTTGCCCTTAAGTTTTTGGTCATGGGGCTCCTCAAAATTGTCATCAAAATGCAAAGAAATTTGACATTTTGATGAGATCGGACTTGACCTAGTAGGCATGCACTCGAAGTCGACCAGAAGAGAGAGGAAGCCAGTGGTCGCAGGATAATTAAGTAATAATCTTTTC
>NQLW01000058.1:3364167-3377407 GCA_002312845.1 Kalanchoe fedtschenkoi
AGAAAAAGAACATAAATATGCTATTTTGCCCGATACCTTACATAACTTTTTAAGGTATGTCATCTCATATTGTATTTTCTCTTCATTTTAATATTTTTTGCGATTAATTGAATTGGTTGAAGAATAAATTTGATGTGACCCTCTACGAATCTGTGTGCTTGCAGTAATAAATTATAAATTATGTGATGCAAGTGGTGACCTTGGCCTCTGTGCTAGCCATTTCAGAGAGTTATGCTGTCCGGTTTCAAAAAAGAAAAATATAATTAAAAAATAAATTATATTCTACTCTTAAAAGTTATAAAAAAATTATTTATAAGAATGTTTGATGTAAAATTTTATGAACTGGTTGGAGATGGACAAAAAAAAATGTGAAAAAATATTCTCGATATCATAATAGAATAATTTTTTGTGACTGTGTATTGAAGAGATCTGATAATATATACTGAAATCAAAATTTAAATTTACTGATTCCATTCAAATCTGTAATTTCTAAATACTGCAATGTCGGTCGGATGGTGATTTTGAAACCTGTTACTGTTTTTGGTATTATTTATTTACAGCACTTATGCATATTTTTGTGAAGTAAGAAATAATGATGGAAATTAAAAAAAAAGAAGTGAAAATGAGAATGCAAAACGATTTATTAAAATAATACTCAGTCATCACCGCCACTCGCCTCCATTTATTAGCCCATCTCCATTAAAATAAATGTAAAAGGAGATTTATGTCATGATATAAAAGATTTGTGTTATGCCAATTTAGTATTACTATAAATCTAATTTTTACAAATCATTTAATCACATTGAAATAAACCTTTCAAATCTCTATGCATGGGAACACATGTCATATTATGTACATTTTTTATTTTTTCATATTATATTAAAATATTTCTTAAATTTTATAAATATTCTATTTTTATTAATTGATATTATTTTTTATATTTATATAATAAAAATCCTGAAGCATGGTAATAAATAATCTTTAATATTTTTAATTGATCAATTACCACGCTTTGAATTCTGAACCGCGTTAATAGATTATCTTAAATATTTTTAATGGATGAATTACCATGCTTCAGAGTAAGAAGCATGGTAATTGATATATTCTGAATATTTAATATGTATCAATCACCACATTTCCAACTTAAAGCAGCGTGGTAATTGATATTATCCTACATATTTAATATATACTTCCTCTGTCCTCTTTTACATGTCACTTAATTAAATTTTTTTATCCACTTTTACTTGTCACTTAACAATTTTCAATGCGTATTTAATGTCAGACATTAATCACTTCATTATCATATTCAATAAAAAATACATTCTACACTAGTAATCATCTAACAATTTTACTTTTTGCGCGATTTTTTTTATAAAAACACGAACCATTCATTCATTAAATTTGTGCAACCGCTAGCATTAAGTTCATCTTAATCTACTCAAATTAATCTTAAACGACATGTAATAGAGGACAGAGTGATTATCAATTACCACGCTTCCAGCTTGAAGCGTGATAGTCGATAAGCGCTTCAATGTGAGAAGGCTAAAATCCATTTCCCTATTAAACGCAGCTTTCCGAACTCCGACAGGTAGCTTAATACAAAGTTTCAATCGAATGCCTTTAATAGTTTAACATTAAGTTAAATGAAATAAAAAAATATTAATATCAGTTATTTAATAATCTATTTTTATTTTATAAAATATAAAATGAAGTGGAGTGAATTTTTGATGTAGTATTTTATTGTAATAATTTCAATTTATTAACTTTTTTTAACTATTAAATAAAAATGAGTCTGGCACACTCCATTATTTGTTCCAGGTCAAACCCAGATCGACTATTAAATATCTACTCATCCGCATCAATCAGATTTAAGTTAAAAAGGAGAGATAAAGGAATTACTACTTCCAGTCTTCACAGCTGATAATGTGATTCACACCAATCACCTTCTTCTTCTTCTTCTTCTCTTCTTCTTCACTTCCCTCGCCTTTCCTCTGCTGCTTCTGCAACACTAATTTAATTGCTTCACTGAACCTCCCAACACCAGCCCAGTCCGTCGTTGTCATCGTCGTCGTCCAATCGCCATTATTATTCTCATCAAACCGAAACCACATGTATTAATGTCCGCTTACCAATAAGCAGCTCCATACTGTAAATGCATTGTTGAGCTGCTGCTGCTTCTGGTTGGCGAATAGTCTTAGTTTATTCCTTATTTTAGTAATCTTTCAAATCTGTTGATTCTCCCTTTCGCCTTCTCTCTCCTCCATTTTCATCTTTCCCCCTTTCTCTTTCTTCTTTCCTCGCTTTCGTGCCTTCTACACTTCCCATTTCACAGGGTCCAATCGGTGAAATTTTTAGGTTATTTGCTGCCATTTATTGTGTGTGTTTTTATGCTTCTGATTGTGACGATTTGGGGGGGTTGAGGGCTTTTGATTTGACCGGATTGTTTTGGGTACGACTCGATTCGGAAAATGCGGATGAAGGAGATGCATCCGCTCTGCTGTATGCCGATTGAGGCCTTCGCCGGCGGCAACGGGGACGGATCGCCTCCCAATGTCCCAACCCACCCGCCGATCGCCAATGCCGGAGCCGTGGCTGGAGTGCTCCACAAGTGGACAAATTACAGCAAGGGGTGGAGATCCAGATGGTTCCTTCTCCACAACGGCGTCCTCTCCTACTCCAAATCGCGCCGTTCCGACTACCTCATCGCCACCGGAGTCAGAACCATCGGCGACGCCTCGCTCAGTAGGACCAGCTCCGTCAACGACCGCCGGAAGAACCGCCATTCTGCAGGCATCGTTCATCTCAAGGTAAGCATTGCTCAGCCTTGCTTTAGTCGTCATCTCTCTCCATGTTGCCGATGGACATTTTGTCGCCCACCATGGCGGTAGCCGGTAGATGACCTACACGTGTCGGTTTCGTACGTAAATCTGGCTTCCGATTTTTACAAATGTTGACAAACATCAAGTCTGAAAACCATACCTATTTCTAATAATGGAAACAACTGATGATATCCACGAGAACAAATATCTGCTCACCTGTCATCAGCTCGGATATCTAAGCTTTGAACTGGTGGTTGATTGATTCAAACTGGATCATCTGAAATGATACTGAGTTGTCTCAGTACTACCTGTGAAACTTTTCGTATTTACAATTTTTTGAATTATTGGGAAGTGAGAGAGAGACGCATAATCTGGAGTGGGTCACCATCAGCAGGTGGTAGGGGGAAATGGACATTTCAATTTAGGGTTTCTATAATTTAAGAGTGGGTATATGCTTTGTGGTGGGTTCTGGGTTTTGAATGCTGAACTGCTGATGAATGCATCTTCTTTTGTGTTTATGGTCTTTGTGATCTTCAATTTTGATTGTGGTGGGTGGGTTTTCTGAGTCCTTTCTTAGGCTTGGAAAGTTTTTGTTGTAAGTTTGCCGGATGAAGCTGGCTGTGACTGGAGTTTGGTGGATGTTTGTGTTTGAAGCAGAAGCCACACTGTTTTGATTTACTATATACCTTGTTGTTTTATTTTTAAAATTTTATGTATTTTTGTTGCTGGTTTTTTTTTTTTAGATAAGACTGTTGACACTTGACAGTTAGGTGGTGAAAGCATGGGGTGTTTCGTGTTTGTTGAAAATGTCACTTGAGTTATTTCACAATATCATTTGGACTTCCTATTGGATCTAAATCTTTAGAGAGGTTGTCCCAGGGATAACTGTTTAGATCTATGTAAGGTTTATGTCAGGTGAGTATATTGATGAGAATTAGGTTTCAAGCAACTTCTAGCGTGTGGCCTTTCGACTTTTGTTGGTTTCACCCGCATTTGGTTCCTCATATATGTTAAGGGCTCTTTATGTTTATAATACTTTGACAACTTTTTCATTTGAGCCTTCATTGTATATTGTGCTCCAGATCTCATCTTTCCGGGAGAGCAGATCAGACGATAGAAGATTCTACATATTTACAGCCACCAAGACCCTGCATTTGAGGACGAACTCAAAGAAGGATCGAATTGCATGGATAGAAGCTTTGGCATCTACTCGTAATCTGTTTTCTCCAAGACCATTGGATGAGAATCTCTCAGCTGTCCCGAATGACTTGTCTCTATCAACTGAAAGACTCAAAAAGAAGCTGCTTGAAGAAGGAGTCAGCCAATCTCTTGTCAGTGAGTGTGAGCAGATTATGCTTTCAGAATTTGCTGAGATCCAAGGACAACTTAGAGTTTTTTGTGAAGAAAGATCTACTTTGCTAGATACGTTAAGGCAACTAGAGGTAATTCTCCAGGAACAAAACCATTATCATCCTTTTCCATTCAAGGTATGAGGATGCATGCTTACTCACATGTCACAATGTATATGGTTCCATGTTTGACCCATTCGCTTGCAGTCAATGTGCCTCCATGCTATTGAATCTCAGTTTTCCATCTTTACATTAGCTATCAATTTGTCTGCATGGGCTGTTCGTCCTTATAGCACTGTGGTTCATAGCTACATGATCATGTCCACCTCCGCATGCTGCTCTTACCTTATGGGTTTTCTTCTCATAGTTGATGATTAGGGTCAGTTTGACACCTTGCTATTTAGGATTATAAGTATGCTCAATAGTTCAGTATATATTCTGCATGCCTATCTAATATAAGAAATAGTGGTTCATGTGCTTTAACTTCTAAAAAGATACCATATATATAGAACTTGAATCTTTTGCAGTCCGTAAAGTGTTCTATGATTCTAGTGTGTTTAATCTTTATAAAAATCACAATCATCCTAAATATCTTGTTGGCAAACCATTCTTTACCTGCTTTTTCCTTTTGAGAAGCCAAGCCTTCTTCTGATGTGCAGGCAGCTAATTTTGAAACTGAACCATCAGTAACTCATGACAATGACTATCAGGTACTGAAGCATCCATTTTCAAGCTCAGAGTGTGAAAAATACACTGGTTAGTAAAAATTAACTCCTTTTATTCTTTTGACCTGAAAGTTTATTTTTATCATTTTGTGAACTAGATTGCATTATGCCTCATTTCAATTGTGTTTCATGTACGCCACTGCAATTAGAAACTATTTGATAATTAATACACAGAAAATTGACATGCTAAGGTGACTCAGTTCTTGTATTGTTTTTTGTATTCGAAGAGTAACGAGAGAGCATCCCTTTTTTTTTTCGGTGGCCAGGGGCCACACATCCCCTCCACTCCTTGTTAGTGGAACAAGATTCGTTGCGTGACAGCTCTTGCGCACTTTAAACATATTCATGCTTATGTGGTACAACCAGAGTTTGAATATAAGATCTGTGTGTTGTCTAGTTAGACAACACACCAGACACCAGACCAACACCCTGCTGCTAGAGCATACTTTTCTTTGTTATTATAATTGTTGATATTTCATTTGATTTAGTTCTTACTCATTTCTATAGGAACTGAGATCTAATTCTGAAATGTGTATTGCAAGAAACCAGGAGTAGCTATATATTGTCTTTATTATTTTAGTAGTTATTATAATTTCATTTGCATGGGTTTTCACACATTTCTTTGAAATCTGAGACCTAATTCTCCATCTTGGATTGCACGGGACTATGATCTGCGATTGTAATAAATCATAATTAATGTCTGCCATAGTCTTATTACATAAGAAGCTACTTTATGTCATGATAAGATGGTAGATTTTTCACGTATGGGCTAGTGTCTGGTAATATAATTAGGTCCCTTTTCAGTGCTGACTGAACTTGTTACTTCTCTGTCCAGTTTTCAGCACAACCGAGTCCTCTGATGAGATAGATAAGCAAGAAGTCGAGGAAGTTTCCGATGAAGAGATTTCCTTTTTTGACACGCATGAATCTTTTCATGAATTGACAATTTCAGATGACTCAATGACTGTTGAAAGCCACATGAATGTGCTAGCAGAATCTGCAGAACAGCTTAACAATAAGGAAGATAGTTTCCGTGAGCCTCTTCCTTTAGACGTGGAACGACGAACCAAGCTTCCCGACCCTCTTGAAAAAGAGAAAAGTGTCAGTCTTTGGTCTATGATCAAAGACAATGTAGGGAAGGATCTAACACGTGTATGCCTTCCTGTATATTTTAACGAGCCAATTTCATCTCTCCAGAAGTGTTGTGAGGACATGGAGTATTCTTATCTTTTAGACAAGGCATATGAATATGGGAAAGTGGTAAGGTTTTACTTGCTGTCTATTCTGGTACTTACACGGGTATTTTTCAGCTTTGTGGTCCCAGGAATGATAATTTAAGTCCAAGAGTATTTGGATGATCAAATGTAGCTTTTAATTTTACCTGTAAAATTATCAGATATCACTCTTCATTGCCCCCCTTCAGTTTTTACTGTTGTATTTTGGATCATATAGCCAATAATCTTTTGGTCATTTGGCTTGCTGACTCATTGAAAAACTACTGTTTGGTATGCGCCACTCAAAACCACTAGCCCTTTTCTATAATTTCTTTTTGAATTATTTTGTAGGGTGACAGCCTCCAAAGAATTTTGAATGTGGCTGCTTTTGCAGTTTCTGGATATGCATCATCAGAGGGTCGCCACTGCAAACCATTCAATCCATTATTAGGAGAAACATATGAGGCTGACTTCCCTGATAAAGGAATTCGATTCTTTTCAGAGAAGGTCCGTGAAATTAGGCATTCTCATGGTTTTTGAACAGAAGAATTTTTAAGAATTGAAAAAAGAAGACATGCTTCTTGGTCCACTAAGTCTCTGCATTTTGATTACTTGGATGATATGTTAGAACTATCTGGGTTCTTAAGTATAAATCCCTCTTTGTTTGTGATTATAACATGATGTCTTGAGACAGGTCAGCCACCATCCTACAATTATAGCCTGCCACTGTGAAGGTAAAGGATGGAAATTCTGGGGTGACAGCAACCTCAGAACAAAATTTTGGGGGCGATCAATCCAGCTCGATCCTGTTGGAGTGTTGACTTTAGAGTTTGATGATGGAGAGATTTTTCAGTGGAGTAAGGTTTGTGCATATGCTTCAGCTGGTGCTTTGATGTAGTTGTTAAATGGTTATCTTAGAGATTGAAGAGTTTGTTTATTCTCTTTCAGGTGACTACATCTATATATAACCTCATACTTGGCAAATTATATTGTGACCATCATGGTACAATGCATATACGCGGAAATCGTCAGTTCTCATCGAGACTAAGATTTAAAGAGCAGTCTATTCTGGACCGAAATCCTCACCAGGTAATGTTAAGTTCTAATCTGTTGCAAACGGACCTTGATTACATCGAGTCATAGCCCATAAGCATGCAAATGTCTCTTGTAAGCTATCCGACGAGCGTTCTTGTGAATCAAATTTCAAACTGGTGTTGCAAGCATCAAGGATAAGCTTGTACCTTGGAGTACATGAGTTATAATCATCAAGTGATCTCATCTTTAAGATTTACTGGCCAGATGCTGCTTAGAGATTGCAGTTTTTTCATTCTTTCTCATTGTCAATGGAACAGTGAATACCATGATGTTGGGATGATATGAGCGCACGAGAAATTCCATTACGGATAATCATCCTTATATGTAGCAGTACTATTGTTCATTTTCATCTGCATCCCAATTTGCTTTTGTAGATATAATTATGCACTGTTCATTGCAATGCTTATTTTAATCAAGTTGCGCAACTCAGGTTGATGGATTCATAGAAGACGCTAGTGGGAAGAAAGTTGCCTCAATTTATGGGAAATGGGATGACTGCCTCCATTACGCTTGTATTGATGGAGCTGGCAAGGAGTGCCGTACTTCCAATGATTCTTCCTTGTTGTGGAGACTGAACTCACCTCCGGTGAATGTTACTCGATACAACTTGACATCATTTGCCATTACACTTAATGAGATAACACCTGGCCTTCAGGTAGTTAGTCTGAGTATGATGATGTTACATCTTACTATCTCATTGTACCAATTCTTACTTTCTAGTTATATCTGATCCTGGTTCTTTGATGTTGAATTAAGGAGAAGCTTCCACCCACTGATTCAAGATTCAGACCTGACCAGCGGCATCTAGAGAACGGTGAATATGAGAAGGCCAATTTGGAAAAACAAAGGTTGGAGAGGAGGCAGAGGATGGTATGTGAATTGCAGTTATTTTAGATTCCCTCCACACCATATATTTTTTACATAGTATTTTGTGCACATAAATTTCTCTTGCGGGTGGGATTCAATTGTCAATCATATTTGCTAAGGGATGGGTTTGAGAGCTATATTGAATCAATGAGCTCACCAGCTGCGGTTCGCTATAATGTAGTTGGTAAGAATCTTAGCAGTGACTTCAGCGCACCATCTACTGACAAATTAAATAACAGAAGCACCATCTTGTTATCATGTGTTTCTTATTAACCTCTAGAACTTTATTAAGGTGTAACTTACATCTTCATATCATCTATGATTTGCAATTTTGTTCTCTTATTTTTTTTCACTGAATGCTGTGAAATCATGTCACATCCTTCAGGGTTTGAGTTGCTTGTTGATAGCTCATCTGTCAACTCTCTTTGGCATCCTAATGCACTCATTTACTGCACATATCAGCTAATTTATTTTATTTTTTTTCTCTATAGTCTAGGAAGTTACAAGAATGTGGTTGGAAACCCAGGTGGTTCCAGAAAGAAAGTGAAAATGGGCCATATAGATATGTGGGCGGTTATTGGGAATCTCGCGAAGACAAGAGATGGGATGGTTGTCAAGATATATTTGGAGAATTTAATGAAGATGCTGCAGTCTCTTAGTAAGGTACATAGTATTTGTTTTGCACAGTTGGTAGTCGAAATAGACATGCCAACCTATGCTATATGAAAATTAGTGTTTCATACAAAGACATTGCCCTCTCCTTTGCAGTCTTGTGTTTGCAATCTGCATAAGTATGACTCAAGAAAACCACTGTTGGGCAAATTGAATCTCCCATACGCCAAGATGCTAGGCTACTGGCAGCAAGTTCAGAAGCTCAGCTGATCAAATGTTGCCTGAACTAGTGAATTAAGTAGAAGGCCAAAAGGTAATTGACAAAAGCATGTTCATCAGGTGGCTTATCTTTTATTTGTTATTCATTCACATGTGAGCCAGCATCAGTCTAGGGTTCCAGTAGGTGATGATGGTAAATTGCATTGGATTCCCCAACTAGTGGACTTGTGTATTTGGAGAGGAGATGAGCCTGAGCTCTGCATGTAAAACGTTAGGCACTCCCCAAAAGTAAATGAATCAGTCTTAAATTGTGTAATGTAACATTCATACACTGTTACAGTCTCCTCGGCTAGCCATTAATTCATAGATCATTCTACGATGCGCCCGTGATATTTGTATCATTCTCATGTGTTAAATGTTGGAGTGGATCGACGACGGTTCACCTGTGAGTTACGCAGTAGATATCAAATCTAGCTGGTTTGTTTCTTAAGAGAGCATGAGATTTGGCTTGAACTATTTTCTGAATTATCTTCCTGAACCAAAATGCAGATAGTTGGACTACCGGTATAGGAAATTTCATCCATGCTTTATTAGCACAACACTGAAATTGTAAGATATATAAGAATGTGTTCTGAGATAACCCTTTCATTTGAACCTTAAGTTTTCGGGCTACGAGGGTGATGTTTGATCCAAGAAATGCAACATGAAATGAAATAGTAGGCTCTGCAAAATGTGCTCTTACTCTCGCATTGTCTGATCAACAGGAAATCACATGTATATAAGGGGTGTGCAAAATCTGGTTTGAACCAAAAAATGATCTGAAATCGGATCAGAATGATGAACCGGACCGATTAATATTGGTGCAGTCTTCGATCCACTAGTTTTAAGGGTTCTGATTTCCCGGTCCAAACTCGAACAATTCCGATTTGGATGGAATGGACCGGTTTGATAATTTTTTAAGTAAAAAAATAATACATTTACTATAATAATTAAATACTTCTTAATTCATATATAAATGAAAATATTTTTTATTAATATTTTAATAAATTTTAATTATTTTTCATCATTTCAGTCGAAACTGGTCCGGCTCCAACTCGAAATTTTCTGATATGATTCAGACCGACTTAAATCCAGTCTGATCTTCGATTTTTGAAATTTATGGATTTCGCTTCCGTCCAAACTAGTTCTGTACCGGTGTACACCCCTAACCACCAAGAGGTTATCCTTGAGTTTTACAATATAAAGTCAACACTTAGGTTTTGTTCCCGAGTGTGAAAATAGAGAGAAATGGAAGAAGAAGAGAGGAAAGAGGTATTCCCAAAGTTTTTTTAAGAAGAGATTTGAGAGAAGTTGAAGTGATTTGGAGAAGTGAAACTGAAACACTCCTCTTCTTTCCACCCGATTTAGATGGATTTGCGTGGAAAGGGAGGGGATCCTCACGAAATTACCACTATACCCTTCAATTCTTTATGTTTTTTCATTTGTATTTGGGAAAAAATCCAAAAGGGGCCCTGAACTACCACCACTTACCCAATTGCAAAGATTTTCAAAAGGGTGCGATGAAAAAAAAAATTGAACTGATTTTCTAAAATAAAATTCACCATTATTTTTCAAAACTAATATTATTATAAGACTTAGATTTGTGTGTGAAAATTACGTCTTTTGAAATCAAACGACATCATTTTATTTATGTGCTGAAGAACAAGTGCTCCATGTTTCTCTACGATGTCGTCATTTTCTTCCCTTGTTTTTCAGCTGAAGAACACTTGCCCTTTCTTGTTCTTTAGCATGAAACACCTTGTATAGCACGAAACACCTTCATCCTACAGGAGACAAAACGCGGAGGAGGCAGCTCTTCTATCTTCAACCTGCAGTGCTGGCTTTACCTTCAGACCTTAAGAACTGGTTATTGTGCAAAAATTATCACTCAACTACAGTTGTAAAAAGAAACTTCAGCTAACTCTAACTTTTTTTTATTATTAATTACTCGATGAGTTATTTACAAAGCTTTTGTTACAACATGTTGAAGAATCATTGTTCCTCCTAAGGACCAACATTTATATGTTGACCCAGTTTCTACTGACGGATCGCTCAAAAAAGTTTAAGAAAATGGAATGCCCCATGGTTCATATGAACAATATGGCATAATTAACGCCCACACTGCACACTACATTGAATGTCAAACGTAAAGTAGATTAAATAATGCTAACAGCTTGAATTTTCTCGGCAGATCACAAAGTGCAAGTATATATGATGAGAGTGATTACCTCCCACTCAACTAATCGTCTTCAGTCAATATGCTCATAATCATCCTGTAAATAAAATTCAATGACATTAAAATAATTCCACTACGCAATTAAGTGCAATACTGTGATATAACATGACTAAGCCTATGCCAATACCAAAATATAGAGGCAAAGAGGAGGAATATCAGATACGCCAGTTTGAAAAGTCGCTGCTTTTTCTCCCAGTGTAGCGTGTTAAATATTTCAGTAACATCTACAAGATGCTCTCTTCGTGTATACCTGTAGAACTCAAAGAGAAACACCCAAGTACCAGACACATCAACCAAATTCTAATGTCTGGCCAAATGCCAATCATATTAACCGCACTACTCAATAAATAGATACTTAATGACATGCCTATACTGGGTTTTCAGGCTTGAAGAACCTTAACAAGGATTCACTTTCTGATATCAGATCATTGCGGAGTGTGCGTGGGAACATTGAAAGCTTCTGTAAAGGTATGTCTTACTTATAGCAAGACTACCAAAAATAATATGCATCAGTCCTAGTGAAAACACATTTATTGAGTAAATGTGGAGATGGCAGAATTCCACATGTGGGTCGTATGTAATTGTTCTTTGCTAAATCCCACCTCAAGTATCTACAAATAACGCACTGAGATTCGGACCGATGTATCTTATCTGTGCAACGAGAAGGATTTTGAAGAAATCATGTAGCGGCAAGCTAAGCTAAGCATGAGACTGGTATAGTTTTGAGACCATGAGTAAAGAAAGTTGTTGGTGCAAAGAGAGAATGGAAGCTTACAGCCTGAGATTGTAGAACAAGTAGGGAGAGGAAAGAAGAGACATGAGCCAGTGAGCAGTCAGTAAGTAGAAAAGGCACAAAGCTGCTTGGGCAATAAACTCTG
This sequence comes from Kalanchoe fedtschenkoi, assembly GCA_002312845.1. NCBI lineage: Eukaryota > Viridiplantae > Streptophyta > Magnoliopsida > Saxifragales > Crassulaceae > Kalanchoe > Kalanchoe fedtschenkoi. Next base: position 3,376,221 of record NQLW01000058.1, read on the forward strand.
GCAAAATGACTCTGTTGATACGGGATGAGGAGTCATAAGGGTTGGTGTAATCAAACTCCAAATCGGCTAAGCACATCAACTGCAACACAGGAGAAAATGACAGACTAAGACCAAAGCACATTCAACTGAAGCAGAGCTGAAAGTGAGAGGAAACAAGGGGCGGAAGGAGAAAGAAATGGACCTGGTAGACCACAGTGAGGAGTAGTGAAATAAGGACGATGAAGGAGATGACCAACGCCAACACCTCCGCCATACTTCTCCTCTTTTCTTCCGGCCACGATCTCTCAACTCCGCTCGGAGCTAAAAATAAAAAGAAGATTTGAAGCTAAAAATAAAATTGTTTGATCCGAAATCAAATAGATAATTTGGGCAGATAAATAAAAAGTTTGACGCATTTATCAATTAAAAGTTTAGTTTTAAGTGTTGAATAATAAAGAGTAAAGAAACATTTGATGGAAAATTTAGAGAAAAGTTTTTCATCAAACTTTTTTTCATGAAATTTTCCGTCTAAACCAAACAAAGAATTTCTCTAACTTTCCGTCTAATTTTCTTTTCCATGTAACTTTCCCTGAACCAAACAAAGCCTAAGATTATGACACAATTACTCTACAAAGACGTAATTCTGTTAAAATAAAATGACTTCGTTTGATTTATATCACTAACTTTTTACATTATTTAATGATATGCATATCATTATGGGATAAAACTAAAAAGGGAACCTGAACTATCACTACTTACCTAATTGCGGTCAGAATTTTCCCCTTTTCAAGGGATAAAACACAAAAAAGGGCACTGAACTATCACCACTTACCTAATTGCGGTCAGAACTACCACTCTTTCCAAAAAAGGTGCGATGAAAAAAAAATTGGACTGATTTTCTAAAATAAAATTTACCATTACATTCCTAAACTAATATTATTATAAAACTTAGATTTGTGTGCGAAAATTACGTCGTTTGGTTATCAAAATAAACTATATCATTTTTCGTATATAAAGAAAACGAGATGTCTTTTCATTAAGCTGAGACAATATATATTTTGTGTTGCTTTGAGACCTAATGATTACATTTTTATTTACCCCACATATTAGCGGTGGTGTATTGGTGAAAGTGCTAACTTACTAAGTGTGGAGCGGTTATCGTCCTTAAAGTTGATGGGTGCCTACTTTTAGATGTGTGAGTAAGTTTT
>NQLW01000058.1:3378838-3390287 GCA_002312845.1 Kalanchoe fedtschenkoi
TGGAAACTGGTAAGTGGTAAGTCAGTTATGGCACTAACTGATAAGTATACATGTGTCTAACAAATGTATGTTGATTCAGGTTCCTTGACAAGGCAGCTATAAAGGAGCCAGGGAAGAACCCTAGAGATTTGACAAAGTGGCAAATCTCAACCGTAACTGATGTAGAGGAAGTTAAAATGGTGATCAGAATGTTACCAATTTGGGCTACCACCATAATTTTCTGGACAGTCTATGCCCAAATGACAACTTTCTCAGTGTCCCAAGCCACCACCATGGACCGTCGCATAGGCCCGAATTTCCTGATCCCGTCAGCCTCCCTGACAGCCTTTTTCGTGGGTGGAATACTCATTACAGTCCCCTTCTATGACTATATCGTGAACCCTATTGCAAAAGTTGTGCTAGACCCTCAAGGTCTGTCTCCTTTGCAAAGAATAGGCGTCGGATTATTCCTGTCAATATTCGCCATGGTAGCAGCTGCATTGGTGGAACTAAAGCGTCTAGGGGTAGCGAAATCACATGGGCTGATAAACAGCCGAAGCACTCATGTTCCGATGAGTGTGTTTTGGCTGGTGCCTCAGTTTCTACTAGTTGGATCTGGTGAAGCATTTACCTATATTGGCCAGTTGGACTTCTTTCTAAGGGAGTGTCCCGAAGGGATGAAGACCATGAGCACCGGGCTGTTCTTGAGCACGCTCTCGATCGGATGCTTCTTTAGCTCCATGTTGGTGGCCATAGTGCACAAAGTTACATACAAGAGTCCGTGGCTGGCTAATAACCTTAACCACGGCAAGCTATATAACTTTTACTGGCTTTTGGCAGGCTTGAGTTTGATCAACTTCATTTTGTATTTGGCTTGCTCAAAATGGTACGTCTACAAGGACAAAAAGGATGTTGCCAATACTATCGAGTTGGAGGAAGCTCAAGCGACTTCCCAAGTGTAACAAGCAAATGTGAACCGCGAGTCAATCTCACTTACTCTCTATCCATTTGAAGCCCTTTCTTGCTCCGATATGATTCGCCAATGTATGCCGTTTTATTATGTGATGGCCTTATCGTACGAAAAGCATATAGTAGATTCAAAGATGCATATATATGGCTAATTATGTATGTCTCATTTCCTGGTCATAAATAGACGTACATTTTGTATAACACCACTGCGTCATCAGTAGAATCAAAGGAAAATTAGCACAATTTTTATGTTATGTTTTAGGGAAAACTGATTCTATTTTCAAAAAGTGAGATGGATTTAAGGATAAAAAATTCAGATAACTTGTTTAAATGTCCAAATAGTACACAATGTTTTCTTTACAGAAATTCTCGGCAAGCACCCTGATAACTCATTGTGAGTCTTAGTGTTAGGGTGGATCCACATGAATAGATTGTTATCTGCAAAGTAAGTAATGGGTTTTTTGAGTGAGTAGAACTTGCTAAGATGAATGAAGAGCAATGAGAAATTAGAGGATAAAGAAGGAGAATCAGAAAGAAATTGGAAAAATATCACTACTACAGTTAGGGGCTTAACATCACGCTTATTCTAAGGCTTGTATCATGCGTTTGTCAAGCGTGGTGAATACGACCATCGTAATTGGTAAAGTACAGAGCGTGGTAATATGTACTGCACCTTTTATCACGTTTTAACCAAAGCGGGTAATAGGTGACGAACCTATTACCACGCTTTAAAGACAAAAGCGTAGTAAAAGGTTCAACAACTATTACCGAGCTTTTGTCCTTGAAGCATAATAATAAGTCATTTTTAATAAAAAAATTAGTTACAAATTTTATTTTCTAATTTAATTTAAATTAGAAAATAAAATCCATAATTAAATTTATTTATATTTTTTCCGAAACCCAAATATGAATTTATAAAATCAATTTAGACAAAATTAAAATTTAAAAATTAAATATATTTTAAATATGTTTCAGCATCTCATATAAAATATGAATTAAATACAATAAGTAACATATGCTACAAACCAACAGCAACAGAAATCTGGTGCATCTCAACAACATACGCCACAATATCCTCTCTCACTGCGTCGATGTCGGATAACTCATAAGGTGCGAGACCCTCGCCAAAAAACTACAACAAATATAAACAATTAATATTAGTAATTGATCACACCAAAATTCAAATATATAATAGTTTAGACTCAAATTATACCTGCTGTAAACTGAATCGTGTCATGTCCGGCTGAGAGGCTAAACTCTCAATGACGCGGCGTATATGTTCCTACATTCAAATAGTATCTGCACAACTGACTCCTATCCGGCTGTCGAGGACATTATTAAAATTTAGTCACGTTAGTTTTTATATAAAACAAAAGATAAAATATAATACTGACTATTAAAATTAAAAATTTACGGTCACTAACTCCCACGTAACTGAATTAAGTATCTGCGCCATCATTTCAGACCTCTGAATATATTAAAAAAATAGTGATGTCGATCAATTGTCAGAAATGAAAATGAACTCAGAATTAAAAAAAACATAAATATTAAGTGAACTCACTCCTCCACAAACTTCACAAGACTCTTTGGTACAGCCTTGCATTCACAAGAGTCGAAGTAGTAGACGGTGGACTCCCTCTGAAAGAAGACGGAAAGGGTCAAACTGGATGCGCCGGTGCATGTAGGACGCTCTAACCTCAAAAATAGCTCCAAACTCCCCCCATACATTTATAATAAAAAAATCTGTATTTTCAACGAGACTCTGGAGGGCAGAACCTATAAAATAGCTAGGAATCTACATGTGTATTTACATTTGAGTTAAGTATGTTGGCTGAGATATTAATTACAAATCATTATTATTATCAAAATCAATACCTAATGTATGTGGTGACGCAATTTGTGTCATTTGCTCGACTTTCAAAAGATCCATCTCATTATCAACACCGAATGGAGATAAAAAAAATTAAGATCAACAATATCAGAGGTCAGAGAGAGGATCAATGGAGTATATGCTAGATAAGATCGAGCTAGCCCTAGGAGCTGTCTAGTCCTAAACCCCAGTCATCGAAACTCTGCACTCCTGAAATCAGGAGTAGTCCTCTCATGCTAGTGATAATCATCAAAAATCTATATGATCAAACTTAATTAGTTATTAGACGTTTTATTAGTTTTTTTATTCACTATAATTTCATTTTGAACTTATCCTCTCGTCAAGCTCAATCAGAGTAGGGGTCATGGAACGATCTGATTAAGTAAGTGCTCCAGCTCTAACAAAACCCAACTCATCGACTTAATTGATGACCACCCGTAGCATGGCACCATCCAAAATGGTGTGCTATATTAGGACCTTTGTTAGATCCTCTAACAGAGTTGGTAATCGTAAACTCTATCCCTCAAAACTCTCTCAATGGCTGCGAGCTTCCTTACTTCATCGAGGGTGACACCCTCTAATACGTATAGTGAGCACTTCCTCCCAATCTATTTACATAATATTGATCGTTATATTACCCAATTTTTTAGAATATTATCATTATCATGGTACATTTAGAATTAAAGTACTTACGACGGGAATGTCTCTAAATAGATCAACTGAGTGTGAAGGCTGGGAAAATTGTGAAGGAGGCTGTGAAATGTGTGGAAGATGTTGTGAAGGCATAGGCTGTGATGTAGTAGGAAAGGAGTCATCTCACCAAGTCTGGATGTCTGTGCGTATATCAGATAAATCCTGAGTGGGATACTAAGGTGGGGAGCTCGGATGTAGGGGTTGTGGATGACAGATAATCATCTACCCTCAACGGTGAACTACTGGAAGTCATCGTAGGATAAGGACGCGACTCCACCGAGGATGCTAATTGGGATGCCCGTCTCACGACCAAAAGTTACCCCAAATCTATCTTGCTAGCATAATACTTACTGCTCTTGGTTGATTTCATATACCAAAGTTACCCAAGTCCATCTTGCTAGCATAATATTTATGGTAAATTACAAATACATTACCTGTACTTTCACCTGATTTCAAATCAGGTACCGTACTTTGTAATTTTTCAATTCGAGTACTCTAAGACTAATTTTGAAACTAAAAATACATTATAATTCACCTTGTTGAATGTGGATTCTCATTATCATGCAATAGACTATATGATTTATAGTGTTGTTGTACTAAATTCCATAAATTATAGTGTTTTTTATTTCAAAACTAGTCTTAGAGTACTTGAATTGAAAAATTATAAAGTACGGTACCTGATTTGAAATCAGGTGAAAGTACAAGTAATGTATTTGTAATTTACCCTAATACTTACTACCCTTGGTCGATTTCATATAACAAAGTTACCCCAAGTCCATGCGTTGGACTTACCGTGGACCCGACTAGGATATTCTAACGAAGGGTGTGCCTCCGCCAAAATATTTTGTCGTATTCGGTCAACTGTGGAGTCCTGACTAGGTTGACTACTATGTAGTTCATCCTAAGTATTATGAAAATATGTATTAGCGTAGAGACACCATGTATGTGTATCAGATAAGAGATTGACCAACAAAAAAACTAATTGTAAATATATGACTTAAAATACGTCCCGCCACCGTGGCAACCTCTGAGTAGTGTACTCACTCGTGCTCTTCTTCCATTGTCCCTCCTTCTACAGGGTATCTCATAGAATCTCTGAAATCTGTGACTCAGCCTCTTCTCGTGACACGCTCTGCTCCTTCTCAAACTGCCCCCTCTCCTCCTCCAATAATCTCTCTTCCAAGCCACCATTATGCTTGTCGGGACAAGGTGATCAGAAACTTATTCATCTTCCGCCTCTCTTTATTTGCCTCTGAGAGAGGCTTACAAATTCGTCACACATCTACATTGTATTAAAAGTTAAATTATTAAATATTATTGCATTTATATGTGGAATTAATGAAAAACTAAATATCTGTACCAATAGATAAATATTATTATGTGCTGATCAATACCATCATAGTATCCTACAGGGGATTCACCTCTAATTTTGGATGCTCGATGTACCTAACCTTGAATCTGTGGCGCCACCCTCTGTACTCAATGGCAGCAAGCCGCAGCTCGTCATGTCAGTCGTGGTCAATGCTCTTGAACACAGTCTGCGCTCAATTTGTAATTTTAAGCGTGATCATTTTATAAAATTTAAAATAAAAATAATGTTGTTATAATACTCACACTAACTTGCTCCCAAATTGCGTCCTCAGGATGGTCTGGCACATCATACCACTTGGCATATCACAAGTCAAGTACTGTTCGGGCGCTAAAATGTAAGTAACTCCTGTACAACTAGACGATAGATCCTACGAGCTCTCTCATCATAGAATGTCACTCTGCAATGACCGTCTCTTCTCTGTCACAAATCTGTTGTTATCGCCTGCAGCGCGTCGGACCACATGTCTCCTCCTACGACTCTCAGAGCCATTGTTTGACATCCTATCGGACCTCTTATGTGGCCCCATAACTAATCTAATGAAAACTAATTAGTTTCATAAGAATACAATGTAATAAAAATTATTATAACTGACATTATTGAAAAAAACAAACATAGTACTTTTGATGATCATCAAACCACAACCCTTCATCGTGGTGAGTCCTTATATAAGCCTCTGAATTATCATCTTCGTTGTCGTCAGACAAAGGGATTTGATACATAACCAAAACTATGTCATCAATCTATTCTTTATAATCACCATATCTGTATGATGTTGTACCCTTCTAAGATTATAAATGTGGTTGATTAAGCCGGACCAGGAACATAAAATATCTATCTACACTATTCTTCCATGGCAAACAGATCACCTCTGTAGCCTTTCCATCGACTAGTACAAGTGTGAATCCAAACTCATCTTGATCCACGTATCTATTGTCATACCAATGATATTTGAATATAGGATTTGAAAGGCCTTGAAAGTTGAGCTCCCAAATTTCTTTAATAACCCTATAATAAACTCTGCCATCTACGGATCTAAAGCAATAGCCGCATCCATAGAGGAATCACTGAGTTCAAATAATCCTCTGGATCTCGCACTATCCTTGCATGAGACAACCCCCTCAACCTCCACTCTGTTCTCCACCATCCCTCCTCTTGATTCCCTTGTCCTGGATCTGCACATTTGTGTCTGATTTATCACAGCTACTGCTCGATCTGGCCTATTGTCAACAGCCCTCCTCTGCAATCCGATCAATACGGGCGAAACCAAGCTCCTCTCAGGTCAGACACTTTCTAATTCCATCATTGGGTTTGGACTTTGAAATGTTTTTGAGTCTAAATTCGGTTCCAGCTTCAAAGTTTTGAAATTTGAATGATGGGCATTGTTAATTTTTCATGTATGTTTTTGTGTGTTGTGTGCTTGCATCCACAGTCATGGAGCTGGCAAGTGTGGTGCTGATAAATCCCAAGAAAATTCATCTTTCTTTTATATATTTGAGTTGTGCATTGGTTTGATACATGTAATTGAGATGGTGTTGTTACTATATGTTCATTTAGATTTTGATGCGCTTCAAAGTTTCAAAATTTGGAAGGTAGCTATTGTTGGATTTTTATGCAAGTTTTTGTGTGTTGCGTGCTTGCGTCCACAGTTATGGAACTGGCTAGTGCGATGCTGATAAGTCTCAAGAAAATCCATCTTTTATTTATGTAGTGTTGATTTATGCATTAGTTTCAGACATGCAGTTGAGATGGAGTTGTGACTGTGTTCATTACGGTATAAACATGTAATAGTGAACAGTGAACATGCTTCCAAGATGGAAGTGAATAATGAATATTATTGGTGGTGAACATATATATTGGCAGTGAATATCTTTGATATCTTCAGATATTTCAGGTTGGTTAATCCTGGAAGTGAACGTACCCGAGTCTTCTCGATCAATCTCAAGTTATTCTATAACCATTATAACTTGATTCGATAAACAATTTTCTAAGTTAATTTAAATTTTTTTGGTGGTGAACATACCTTAGTTTGGATGAGATCTGGGTATATTTAAATTTTTTGGACAGTGAACATGTCCAAGTTTTGGCATTGAATTGGATGGGTATGATGAATTATATGAGTATGTATATTCAGCAAATGTTTGTTTTTTATATATTTTTATGGGTTTGAGCTTTAAGTATTGATAAATGATTTCAAAATAGTGAAATATTTTTCTGGATTTGTTGAATTTGATAGATAATGAACATTTTTTTTACATTGAAACTTTTTCTATATTTTTTTTACAGTGAAAATGCGATTTCTGCAGATCTAACCGGTGAAGTGATGACTGGCTGCGAAGTGAACATGTAATTATTTTGGCAGTGAAAACACGTTTGGCAACGAACTTATATAATTTCATCGTTTTATTGAATGTGAGATTGTTTAGATTGTAATAATTTATTTTTTACAAGTGTTCACCACTTTTTTGAACAGTTCATTTTACGTATTTTTACTGAGTTTCAGTGATTCACTATGTGCACTAAAAAATCAAAATAGAAGTATTAAATTGTATTAAATTTTGAAACTAAAATAGAGAAAGTATATTTCACGATGTGCATGATATAATATGTTACGGTGAACAATGATAAAAATTAACAGTTTTTTTTCAGAAAAGCTGAACAAAATCTTTTATTTAATGAAAAATACAAAATAAAACAAAATCTAAAAATTCAAAGATCCATTTTACACTTTATAGTAAGTTGCATTATTAACTAAAACGAGTCTCAGATAATTAATGAAGCATAATAAATAAAAATTTAAAAAGGAAACATAACGATTGGTCTAGAATTTTTCACAGTTTATTCTCAACTTAATTATTCACACACACATATATATGTTCAATTGAGAACTTCAAAAGTTAGTGATAATTGAGAAATCAAACAGAACTTGTCACGTGCCCCACTACATAAGAGGTATTTTGGAGAGAATTTTGAAATCAACCAGAAACTACCACATGCCCCACTCCCAACACTCACGAGCCAATCTCTGGCCGCCATGTGTTCCACTCACTCATTCCACATGTTACGTTATCTCCCTCTCTCCTAATACAAACTCATTCGTAAAATCAATTTATGTAATTATTTTGATATTATTTTTTAAATCAAAATTTTGGGTATAATTTTTTTTCACTTTTTTGATTTTTTGATTTATTAAATTTATAATATCTTAAAATTAAAAACACATAATATGAACAAAATTATGAATAAAGAACAAAATATAACGTTCAAATTTTAAAATATGAACTCAAAACAATAAATTTTGAACTTTGTACTTTATTTTTTTGTATATAGTATTTTGTGCCTTTGTATTTTTTTGTACTACAAAACAAAACAGAACAAATCCCAAATGAATGAACAGGAATGGTCCACTATTTACAAATGAAAAAGTGTTTACACCTTATCCCTCCAATATATATATACACACACATAAGGGCCGAATCCAATGCGAACCCTCATTACGCGCTGTAAACTCCCCTAATCTCCATCCATTTTTGCCCAGATTCACTCAGATGCCGTCAAGTGTCCACTCTCGGTGCGCGAAACGTGTCCAGAAGGGCAAAAATATCCAAGAATTGATGTATCTCCGGACCTGCATGGACACGTGTCACAATGTAGGCGTGACACCTCAGCGCGTTCTTCCCTCCTTAGCTTTATTTCAATTCACTCAACTCAATTTATCTAATTACACAATTTTTTTTAAAAAAGTGTAATTACATAGTTGCAATTACACGTGAATTTAGTTTTTTCTCTCCTCAGTTGCAATTCAAGATCCGTATTAAATTGTTTTGAATACATTTTCAAAAAGTACATCGATTGAAAATACATAGTTTCTCAACTGAATTATTGTACATTCGATGTACTTTGATCTTCAAATGAACTTTGCACGTTTTATGAACAATGAAAGGAGATAATAATCATGTACTTTGCGGGTTTCAATTTGTGTATTTTAAAATAAAAAATTATTAAAATGTGAACAAAAAATAATCAATATGGATCTTAATTTAAAGCTTATAATTTTATAAAAATGATTTTGTTTTTTAATTTGTGAAAATAAATCAATTTAATTAGATAAATCATTTTTAAAACTAAAATTAGAAGTAATGAGTCTAGTGCAAGAGAGAGAGAGAGTATGACAGAGTGGCGCGTTCTGATTAGCTGAAAGAAGAAGATATTAGGGCACGTGGCGCGTCCTGATTGGCTGAAATGTGTGTAAGTGAGATAAAAAGAAGATAATGGGACACGTGTCATTCGCTAGGTGGTCGAAAATCAGTGTAGTGGGGCACATGGCGAAAAATCATTTGTCGCGACCGAAAGACCAAAATATCTCTTCCCCTAAAAATACATTTAGATCATTTTCATCTGTCCGATCTGAAGATGAACGGAGATTAAGGGGGTTTCTCTACGTGTAACAAACATGAGGGGTTCTCATTTGAACCCCCTATATATATATAAACACACGCTTTTAGATTAAAAGCGTTGTCTGTAATTTTAGCATATTTTTTGAATCAAAGTGACGGCTTTTTATATCAATTTTAAGGAAAAACATAAATGGGTCTTGAACTATCACCATTTATTTACGGTCTGAACTGTTCGAATTGTCAAAAAGGGTGCAAGAAAATAAAAACTGGACTAATTTTCTAAAATAAAATTCATAGTTACACTCCTAAACTCATTTAATAACAACAGGTAGAGTTGTGCATGAAAACTACATCGTTTGACATAAAATTAAGTGATATTTTTTTCACATAAACAAAATGATATCTTTTCTTACTCCAATAACCATTATTCTCATAAAAATTAATAACATCAGTTGTATGTAATGAATCAAATCAACTTGTCTTAAAAAAACCAAAATTAGTCCAAATTTTTTTCATCACACCTTTTTTGACAATTGGACTACTTCGGACCATAACATAAAAATTGATAATATTTCAGCCCATTAGTGGTTGTTTTTTTTGTATGATAATGTCAATTCTACTATTATATCGTTACTTGTTACTTGTTACTTTCTAAGGAGCAAACACTAATATTGCATCAATGAGTATGAGTTATTATCATCCATCATATTTGGTTGATGAGTCCTACACATGTAGTGTACTTCGCTGCGCCACTGGGACAACGCCGGAAGTCAATACAGCTTATTTTATTTTTTATTTTTATTTTTTTAAGGGGATCGATAGTGGTTCCCCACTTCCCCCCTTGGTGGACAGGGGCCGCATACCCCCTCCACCTTGATAGTTTACGCCCATACTCACTGCGGACCAACTCACGCGCACCTCCAGCGTATCTAAGCGTAAATGTGGTACCAACAGGGCTTGAACCCATGACCAACAAAAGATTACAACAACCTTTGTCTCTAATCAATTTTCGTTTGTATAAAGTTTAAAATCACATAGGGAGAGCCGAAGAGGGTACTACCGGAACCGAGTGTAGGGGTAGGGCAAAAGATGCTTCTCCATATCTTCTGGCTTACCAACATGTTCTCCTTTTTTTTTTCTTTGTTAAGAAAAAATCTCAAAATGGGTTTTGAACTGTCACCACTTACCCAATTGCGATCCGAACTACCACGATTTCCAAAAATTGTGCGATGAAAAAAAATGGACTGATTTTGGATGATGCTGAAAATCAGTTTGTTTGAATACTAAAATATAATTGATTTTATTAAATTTGTTGAGAATTATTGATAATTGAGTATGAAAAGACATCGCTTTCTTTATGTGCCCAAAACTATATTATTTATTTCGATAACCAAACGATCTAATTTTCGCATACAAATCTAAGTCTTATAATAATATTAGTTTAGTAATGTAATGGTAAATTTTATTTTAGAAAATCAGTCTGATTTTTTTTCATCACACTCTTTTTTAAAATCGTGATAGTTCGAACCGTAATTAGATAAGTAGTGATATATAACTCAGGGTCCCTTTTAAATTTTATCTTTTTTTGTTATTATGAATGGGATGGAGATGCCATGTGAGATAAAAAAACCTAATTAGGGTTTGCCTGCATCATGTGACTTCAAACTTGTGGCTACCATGACCATTCAAAAAATATATATATATATATAATGTGGATCAAATGAAAATCTGTTTGGATTTGTAAACTGAGAACTATCAATAACCGTTTGATCAGTCAGATTTAATGGATGAGATTTATTTCTTAATTTTCCTTAAATAAATTCAACTTAATCCTTTTAGTAACAAACTTTTTTATGTTTCTTTTTCTAAAACTAGTTTCCTTTTTTTACGCTACAATTCCCATCAAATCTTTTCTCTCTATTGAATTGAATATCAAATACCTAATAAATTGCACAACAACCATTCGACTACCACCCAACCTTTCAACGCAGCTCTACTTCATCGCAATTGTCATCTAACGGATTTCCACGGCGACCAACTTATCATCATCCGGTAAGACGCAATTGTCATCTTCGTCTTCTTATTTTGGAGTTGCTGCTTCACTTTGGTTTTAGGGTTATGTAATTTTTTGTCTTGCCGCTTCCATGGCAATCTGAGCTGCGATTAATGCAT
>NQLW01000058.1:3401600-3415881 GCA_002312845.1 Kalanchoe fedtschenkoi
CAAGTGTAGAACAATAGAAGAGATAAAACCCTAACGTAGAGAGAGAAGCTCTCAAAACTCAAATCGATACCTCATAGGATACTTGAGACAAGCAATTTACAAAATCAGAATACTTGTGGCTGGAATTCTAGATATTCTCTTATAGGATAAATAAAATCTCAGTGGAAAGAGTAGGAATAGAGACCTTAGGTGTGGAATTTTTATGATGAACTAGATGAATAAGAAGGAAGTCTAGAAGAACACTGAGAATGATCTTGGAGAGGTTTGAGTCTGATTGTAAGCAGTATTTTTATTTTTTTATTCATGTCTATGTCTGTGACCCTTAGTGGCAAAATCTCTGGTGTACATGTAGTTTAGTTACTGTAAACTTGTGATGATTGTTGTGACATAATGTGTGCTTATAAATTCTATTTATATTGATATTATTACTGTGCTAAATTTGAATGATTGGATTAAATTACACGACAAACCCAATGTGTGTAATGCCTCATTGCATGAAGCCTAGGCATTTATATCCAATTGTGAGGGCGAAAATCAATACCAATTAGATAAGAGCATAAATAGTAATATATCCTAAGTTATGCGAAAACAACATAACTTAGTTTGAATTCTCTACCACAATAGCACAACTGCATATGTAGAGCAAATTAGACATATAAAATTCATATCATTGGCTAAAGGGTATGATGAATGTAGAGTTGGAGCAATTATTTACACTATGAGATAAATATTTTACTAAATTTAATGCATGAATATAATTTAATCTTTTGTATTAATGATCGATAATCTCACAAATCAAGCAACCTGAACTACATGTTCATCTTACTAATCCCTCTAATTAGTGCAGGTTGAAGTGACCATAGTCGCCATTATAATTTTAAACCCCCATTAATTTAAGTATTTTTATTTGTTAAATTGTCAAGTTACTAATGAGTCGGGAACTCAGTCTCTATGGTTCGATATGAACTTACTACTAACTAGTGAGCATAGTTATATAAGTAAATGGCATAGGACAGTCCAACGACAGTCCTATCAATAGGAAAGACATATCTAGATGGCGGAGGTACTGTTGATTTGTTTAGCATATACTACCCATCACAAGTACTCTCTGTTAGTTTGGATGGGAATGCATCCTAGATCGGCTGCGTTAGGGTCACACCGAGCTGCATAAGGTGACTCAAAGAAAGAACAAGCTTAACTAATATGTGGAGCACGCCAAGTGGATCACATGATGGAAACAGCATGATCAACACATTATGGAGTGAGACACAACTAATGATGAGGAAACACATAGAGAGTATGAAGATTGGTATGACAGGGTCACACACTATATCATTCAGCCTCCTTCTATTCATGTGACCACATACCCTTTGACTGCAGGAGATTGCACTAGTTTGGTAAGTCCACCTTGAACTCAAATGTAAAATATTTGATGTATGTAATTCGTCACTAATAATCATGTTGTGTGCTACAGGTGAAGCCACTGGTACGGTCTTGCAAAGACGCTGCTTTAATTTTCATGGATGATGCACGTGACAAGGTTAAAAAGATTGTCCATGATAGGGGAGAGCATCGGTCGGTTAACCGAACCGAATTGCTGTTCGGTTAACCGAACCAAATTGACCGAATTTTAAAAGTGTCGACTGATAACCGAACCAAGTTATCGATTAATTCGGTTATCGGTTAAATATCCAATTAACCGAAATTAACCAAATTAACTGAACAAAATATATATATTTTATAAAATCAATATATTTATATGCAAAAAAAATATTTTTTATTTAATAATTTTAATTAACCGAACTCAAAAATTTCTCTTCCATTAACCAAACCGAATTAACCAAATTTTATTCAGTTTTTGACCGAATTAACCGATTCACCGAATTAACCGAATCGAATTAATTCGATTAAGCTATATCGGTTTGCTGAATCGGTTTTCACCGAACAATGCTCTCCCCTAGTCCATGATTTATTTCATTTGTGTTGGAATGAGTTGAAAGACTTAAATGAAGATTTTATAGTGACAATCAGACATTAAACTACATTCAGGTAAGATGATTTTTAGATAAATATATATATATATATATATATATATATATATATATATATATATATATATATAAGTAGTAACACACTGTACTTATATTGAGAATGTATGTTTTCAGAGACTTCACCTACTTCATTGGATGATGTGCTTGCCAAGGATTCCGATGATGATGTTTCAGGCATTGAGTTCGGGGATCCTTCTCAAGCGACACAAATTACTCAAGTGTCTGAGGTGGCTTACGAGCAGGCAGATGAGACTATGGTGCGGTGGTCTACTCACACTGAGAAGAGTTGGAATTCGACTATCCCAAAGAGAAACAATTAAGCTATGTCAAAAGACAAGGAAAGAAGAAGTGATGTTTTTCAAATGTTTTGAACTCTATCGTAATCTTCGACTTGAACTTTTCTTATAATGTGTTGAACATATTCACTTGACATGAATTGAACTTTAACTTGAAATGTGTTGCGTAATCGATATGTTTTGATAGTCAAATTGAAATTATATTAATATGATAAAAAAAGTTAAATATCTCAAGTGTAGGGCACAACACAAGTGTGGCAACAAGAAATTGAAATAAAAAACTTGGAAGAAATAGCTAAACCACTTGCACCGATAAATTGATTAACGACTTCTTAGAAGTAAATCGTCTATTGAATACGCGATTTGGTAAAAACAGAGATGGGATACCCGGTTTAGATAGTAAAAAACTGCAAAGAACATCTTGTCTCAAAAAGGCTCAGAGAGCGTCCCATATCAAACCGCCAATGTGTTATGTAGTGTATTTTATAGGGGAAAAACCCAAAAGGGGCCTTGAACTATCACCGCTTATCCAATTGTGGTCAGAACTACCATGATTTCCAAAAAGGGTGCGATGAAAAAAAAAATTGGACTGATTTTCTAAATTAAAATTTACCATTACATTTCAAACATAATATTAGTATAAGACTTAAATTTGTGTGCGAAAATTACGTCATTTGGTTATCAAAAGACGTCGTTTTCTTTATTTGCGCAAAACGATATAATTTATTTTGATAACCAAACGACGTAATTTTTGCACACAAATCTAAGTCTTGTAATTATATCAGGTAAGGAATGTAATGGTAAATTTTATTTTAGAAAATCAGTCAATTTTTTTTTTCATCGCACCTTTTTTGGAAATCGTGATTGTTCTGACCGCAATTGGGTAAGCGGTGATAATTCAGAGCCCATTTTGAGTTTTATCCCTATTTTATACAACTCGCCAATTTATTTGGCGGTTTGTATGAAAATATGGATAACGTCCACGGTTTAGGTAGATAGAAAAGTTCAGAGAGAGAGCATCTTAATCAAAATCGCATATGTTGATAAACAATTGCATTTTAATAAAACATTAGTTTGTTAGGCGGTTTGACACGTTGGTATAAACTCAAGCTACATGTCTTCCCGAATGTAAAACCGCGAAACTCATAGATGATTTTCTATTACAAAAACATGAATAGAATGAAATTGAAATTAAATAAAGAAATTGGTAGAATCCATATTAACCAGTCGAAAGAGAAGAAAAAAAATGGGAGAAAATTTTACGATATTCCAAATACAAACAGCGCGCTCCTTTTAATATTTCTCGTCCTCTCACCAAACAAACGTACAAACCGGTCCGACACCGAGTCGACTCGTGTTCGACCCATTCCCAATCATCATCGTCATCGCCATCGTCATCGTCATTTGTCCCATCGCTCCTCCGCATCGGAGCTCTCCTAATCCACCCACCAATTGAAACCGTGCACCGTCTCTGCAGATCGGCGCTTTCCGATTCCGGCCTCGAGTTTTCCGATTCGGAAGGACATGCATGTGAAACCCTAGAAAGAGATAGACACGCCTTTGAATTGAGAATGGCCCCCGATCGCCCGAGGTCGAGTTTATGGTCATCCGGATTGTGAATATTCACTGCCCGCTGCCGATCGATACGTGCGGTAGGGTTTAGCGATGGGTAGCTCCGGATCTGAGTCTGTAGATTGTGGCGTTGGCTCCATAGTTTGGGTCCGGCGAAGGAACGGATCATGGTGGCCTGGGAAGATACTCGGCCCCGATGACCTCTCCAACACACATCTCATGTCACCCAGATCTGGCACTCCTGTTAAGCTTCTTGGAAGAGAAGATGCCAGTGTGTAAGTTTCTTCACCCTCTCAACTCTCTCTCCTTTATTCTCAATGTATGATGGAGGTTTTTTCAGGTGAGTGCTAGGTTCCTTCTTCATCACTGGCTTTGCTACTAGATTCACACTTACAGTTGGTTGATTTAACCTGGAATGTTACACTGAGTTTGATCAGGAGTGTCTCAATTCAGAAGCTCTGAATTATATGTAGCACGAGTGATTATGTCCAAATGATGATATTTACACCCAGAAAACAATATTGCTCTACCAATGTCTTCGGTCGTTGCCCTTAATTGATATCATTTTTGTATTCCTTTTAGGGATTGGTACAACCTAGAGAAGTCAAAAAGGGTCAAGGCATTTCGATGTGGTGACTTTGATGAGTGCATTGAGAGGGCTGAATCCTCTGTCGGGATGCCGCCCAAGAAAAGAGAAAAATATGCCCGTCGAGAAGATGCGATTCTTCATGCTCTTGAGCTGGAAAAGCAAATGCTGGACAACCAAGGTGGGAGATTGGATATTGCTTCTGATATTAAGAGCAATAAATCATCAAATTCCGGTGAAAAAGGATCCGTAACATCTTCCGGAAATCAGGAACCAGATGTCCTGAATGGACATAATGCTCGGAATCACCTGTCTGAGGGAATTGGTGTGTCTCCTGTGCATGAAAACGGTTGTCAGCCGCTTGACAAAACAAAGGAAGTTATGGTGCCAGAAGATGAGGCACCACCAAAAATGAGGGGCCTGCAGGAATTTGGTCTGCGGACTGTTCCATCAAAACGGAAGTTCTCTTCTTCCGTCAAAGCAGATGAGATTGATAGACTCAATAGTCGCTGTCAGGCTCGTAGTACTTCAGCTGGAGGGGGTTACAGCTTAGGAAAAGATAAACATATGAATTTTGTCATCGACAGGAAAGCATCACATGAGTCATTGATCAAAGAAACCTCAGTAAGGGGTTACTATAGGTGTCCTCCTGCTGTTCACGTCTCACAGAACAGTGCAAATTTGTCCTCGTTTCGTGAAATTCAGCCAGAAAGCCAGGTTGGTTCCCTTTCTGTATCAGCACCAGATCAGAAACAGAATGCCTATCAAGCTAAGAGGGACAGATGTCTGTACCTTCCAGTTGAGACAAAGGAGTACCTGGGTAACATTAGTGAACCGCCTCCAACGCAGAAGCAAGTGTCATGTTTCCCTATGAGAGGGACTACCTATCCTTTACATGTATCTGCATCTGATGATAACACCTCTGGTTTTTCCGAAGATACTGAATCGGACTGCTCAGATAGTGATGACTCGGAAACTGATTCTGATGAGGAAATGAACGCACTTGCAGGTTTGTGTGTGTATCCATTCTCATTCATGTGATTAGCTATATCCATCCTAGGGTTGTTTTAGTTGCCCCTGTGTTTTGTCTTGGGTTGAGCAAAACACACTTTGGCAGATTACAATTGATACACACATCTCTCACCTTATTGAATCAATCTACAAGTAAACACAGCAGATGATGACAGCGAGTTACATTGTATTGTTAGCAACATCTTCTGTTATATGAATCCTTTATTCGTAGTGGAAATCCTACATTTGTGTGCCCATCTTCTCAAGGCCTCATGCTCTGACGGAAGGACCTTGCACACTTATAGAGTTATAGGCATGAACTTTTGAGCATCCATGATAGGATTGTAATCATGAGAGAATATAAAAGGCGAATGGAGTATGGGTTGCCTCTATTTATTGAATAGCATTGTAGATTGTATGAACTGCCTGCCAAAGATGGTTTGAGAATATTAATATCCTTATTAATGGGGCAAAAGAGGATAGCGTGTATAAGGCTCTTCCCACTCATATTTGCTTCACATGAGCATTGGATACGGTTTGTGATCCTCGAGTTTTTTTTTTTTTTTGAGTCAGAATTCATTGGATATTCACCAGAATTGCTCATATATTTATCAGATTATGTTTGGGTCTTTTATTCATTAGTTTTGCTTTCATATTCATCAGAAAATGACTTGATATTCATCAGAAAAGCTTACATATTCACCAGAATTGCTTATATATTCACCAGAATTGCTCCTATATTCATCAGATTATTTTTTGGTCTTTTATTCATTAGTTTTTGCTTCCTTATTCATCAGAATTCATTGGATATTCACCAGAATTGCTTCCATATTCATCAGAATTCATTGGATATTCACCAGAATTGCTCCTATATTCATCAGATTATTTTTTGGTCTTTTATTCATTAGTTTTGCTTCCATATTTCATCACAAAATGACTTGATATTCATCAGAAAAGCTTACATATTCACCAGAATTGCTTATATATTCACCAGAATTGCTCCTATATTCATCAGATTATGTTTGGATCTTTTTATTCATTAGTTTTGATTCCATATTCATCAGAAGTCATTGGATATTCACCAGAATTGCTTATATATTCACCAGAATTGCTTATATATTCACCAGAATTGGTTCTATATTTATGAGATTATTTTATTGTCTTCATTCATTTTTTTGCTTCCATATTCATCAGAAAATGACTTGATATTCATCAGAAAAGCTTACATATTCACCAGAATTGCTTATATATTTACGAGAACTGCTTATATATTCATCAGAATTGCTCCTGTATTAAACTGATTTATTTACTATAATTGTTCCTGTATCAAACTGTATGTGTTTAAACAGAAAACATAATAATATTCTCATAAAACAGATACTGCTTCAAATTGTATATGTTCAGCAGAAAACATAATAATATTCTCATAATAATATTTCTGTTTTCATAAGATTTTGCAATTTTCATAATGTATTTCTGTAATCTAATAAATATCTGATACATCTTGAAAATAGCTCCAGAATGTCTATAAGCATACTGATATGGAAGATTTTTTCTGTCAAGCAAGCATCTGCACAACATCTTCGCAAGTCCAACAACATGAACTGCTTGTTGTTGTGTTACGCTTTGCATTAGTTGCGGTGTTGGATTCACGAATCAGGCATAACAACAGTGAAAAGAGATCTCTGAAGGTCGCCAGTTTGGACCCTGAGAGGGACTGGTAGAATTGAATAACAGCCTGAAGTTGTGGTTGAGTTTTCGTTCTTTGGAAGAAAAAGATTGATAGTGGGGTGGTAGAGAGTGTTTCAACAGCATTGCAATATGCTTCTTTGGTTATTGCATAGCACCCAATTCCAAACTCATATCCCCAGTTCCCGTACCAGGTCCGACCTTTGCTGACGGTATGCAGCAGCCTGTACTCCATTCCATACTTCTGGGACGCATCCATTAGGCTCACCTTCTTGACTGAAAGTGCACCGCAAAGTCTATCCCAGAAGTTCATCATGTCAGACCCTGATACAGACTTGGATCCACCTTCCCTCCCATTCAACGTCAGCAGGTGGCCATAGCCATTAGAGTGGATCATACCGTGCAAAAGAAAATTAGAATCTCCGAACTTTCTGTTTGCCCATTTTTCATGTTCCTCTGGATTAACAACGGCACCGCAAATTTGGCAGCTGCAGTCAAACATATAGCAGTAAAAAAAATGTAAGTTTTGCAATAAAAGGGCGTGACATTAGAGAGAGAAATATAAATCTGTGCATATGGCTGAGAGTGGAAGCATTACCCTTCATCACGCAAGTGCAGAATGTTCCCACAGGATGAGCATGGTTTCTGGTATTGGTCCTCTATACTTCCACTGCCAATGTTGTTGGCTTTGATTATAAAATGGTACCTCTTATTGCAGACTGGGTGCCCACCCCAACCTTAAAACCACACGGCACTAATTAATGATAATTACAAGATAAACCTTGTCATAATGATTAGGAGTATTAATTTGTCTGGTTTATGGTTTTTACTTATAAGCCTCTACTGTATGATTTTATTTTATTAAAAAAAAATATTAATGAGTTAATGATTTCAAGGTCGGTGGGATGGTCAACTCACCAACAACTCGGCAGTGATCGCAATATACGGATGCAGATGTGGTGACGTCTTCTTCGACCACCTCCATGACCACCTCGTGGCCATCAGCGACTCCGAAGGCGATCTGCCAAGTGATGAGGGCAGAAAAGAGGGGCGGAGAGTAGGACTGGGGGCGCGCATACCTAGAGATGAAGGCTTTGACGGCTGTCCTGAAGGGCTGGGAAGTTTGGTGATCGGAGAGAAAAGTTGTGAAGTTGTGCAGATCGGCTGTGACTCTCCTCCTCTTGAGTCTCTTGAAGGGCCTGTGGTGGTTCACAACCATCTCGATTCCGGCTTGGTTTTCTGGAGATGAGAGACTCTGATTTGTTTTCTTTGTATAAATAAAAGAATTAGAATTTAATTAAAGACGGTGATGATCATGTAGGTTTAGGTTTCAGGGAGAATTTGTTGCTAATTCATAATAATCTACGATTTCTTCTTACATTAGAAAAAACGAAAAAAAAAAAGAAGAAAGAAAGATTGGAAACAAATAGAAACCCAAATAAAGATAAAGCCAATCCCATACTGTGTCGTTTTAATGCTATCTTTTCTTTTTCCTCGAATATTACCGACCGGCGACCGACTCTTATCTCGTAACAAAGGAAAGTTGAGCGATATGTGAGGGTTATAAGAAAGAGCAGCAGAGTAACGATTGGGCCGAAACGTCTCTTACTTGTAATTTGTAACCAGCAGAGATGGAGGAGATCTCTTCTTCTTCTTCTCCTGCCCGAAGAATCACCGACAACCGACCTGTCTGCTGTTTCGAGTGTAATTCTGTGAGACGGACGACGGAGTTTAGGGGTTATGAATGAATTTCAATTCAATTTTCCCGGAGATTCGAGTCGTTTGATTATGGGACCGAAAACTCAAACTCAGTTTCCATACGCGTCCGCCCAAGTAAAAAACGAACAAGCAGGGCCACGTGGCTTCAATTCCACATAGACGAAACTACGGAGTATATTAAAACGACACAGTACGGCGTATACTGGATTTGTTTCCTAGTATAAATATTGTTCCTTTCTAACTCTATCATTGAGGGGACATAGTTTTTCTATAAAACGTTGCATTTTTAAATTTTAATATTTAATGTCAACATTGTCATGTGTTTATCAAAACAATTTAAATTTGGATTGAGATTTTGAGATGTCAACATGTGTCCATTCCATTAGTTTATAATATTAGTTATATTTTTGGAAATATGTAGTTGATAATTGTTGGAAGTTATAATTGAAAAACACGTGATTTTGTTCAAAACCTTACAATTTTGTAATGTGTCTATCAAAAAAATTTAAATTTGGATTGAGATTTTGAGATGTCAACATGTTTCCATTCCAATTAAAAAACACGTGATTTTGTTCAAAACCTTACAATTTTGTAATGTGTTTATCAAAAAAATTTAAATTTGGATTGAGATTTTGAGATGTCAACATGTTTCCATTCCATTAGTTTATAATATTAGTTATAATTTTGGTAATATGTAGTTGATAATTGTTGGAAGTTATAATTGAAAAACACTTTCTTTTTTTTTTACAAAGCCGTGCAATTTTGTATTTGAGAAATGAATATCCTTTAAACTTCCATTCAAATTCGAATTTACATGTGATTGATGAATTCAAAACCACCCGATTTTGAATTAAACAATCTAATTTTAAATGTCTTAAAATTAAGTTTGATGTATAGGATGTGAATGAGAAGTATCTAGCCCGCAGTGAGTATATGCGTATACTATCAAAGTGGAGGGGGAGTGCGGCCCCTAGCCACCAAGGGGGAAGTGGGGAACCACTATCGATCATTTTTTAAAAAAAGGAAAAAAATGAGAAGTATAAATTAGTTATTGGATATTTATCTCGAGAAAATAATTCCGTGATGACAATAAATTTTTTAACCTAATACATATTTCTCTAGCAAATCTCCAATTTTAACTAATTGGTACGTTTATATGTCGATGTTCACATATAATCAATCTATCAAATAAATCTTAATAAGGCATTTATGTTTCAAGCGTTAAAGAGGTGAAATTTCACCTAATTGGGAAATATAACCTCAACTTCTATTTGATATGAATTTTTAGTTATTTCGCACTTTTAGCAGTTTATGTCTGATATGCATCACTAGTTCAAATCCTGTCAATTTTTTTTCTAATGACATCTAATCCAACCCGCACAATCAAATTGAGTATACAACACTTTTGTCAAAATGAACCACTGTTCATTAATTTTTCAAATTTTAACTTATCCTTCATTAACTCATTTGTAGAATAATTATTCAACGTGATAGTTGATAATTTTTCATCGATATTCTAGCCCAATAGAAAATTAACTAATATGTCCCATTCCAACTAGGGGTGAACATTTGGTTATTAACCGACCGAATTCCTTATTCGGTTAACCGAATCGGTTAACGACCGTCAAAAGTATTAACCATTAACCGAACCGAATTTTCGGTTAACCGGATATTCGGTTAACCGAAAGTTCGGTTAACCGGATATTCGGTTAACCGAAAGTTCGGTTAATTTCGGTTAATTTAACCGAATAACCGAAAATTCAATTAATTTGTTTAAATTAATATTAATATTATATTCAATATTTTTTATATTTAATTTTTATTAATATTAATGATTTTATAATTTTTATATTTCATTTTGATATTTAATATTAATATTATTTTTATAATTTTTTATATTTAATATTAATACTTTTATTTTTATTCGGTTAACCGGTTAACCGAAAATACAAATAACCTTAACCGTTAACCGAACCGAATTTCTCGGTTAACCGAACGTTAAAATTTTTGGTTAACCGAATTCGGTTAACGGTTTTAACCGTATAGTAAACACCACTAATTCCAACACTTCTTGAACAAGCAGTTAACATACTTCTCCTTCACTCCATCAGCATGCCGGTGAGCAAACTCTCAAAATTGATTTACTCAGTCTTCATATTCATCACTTAGTTGATTTGCAAACATGTGCATAAGATTCATCTCTTTTCACTTTCAAATTATAAAAAAGTTAGTGCTTTTGATAAAGCATGAACTTATCGAAAGCAAATTTCGGGCATTTTGGAATATGTGCACACGAATGTAATTACAGTAAAGTTAGGCGTTAGCCATTAGGATGAAATTTTATTATTGCATAGGTACGTCTTATGCATACTTTAAATGAGATTCTTAACAAATCACGACAAAACATTAAGGACGTAGGCATGTTAGCCTTTAGAGTCTAACTAAATCAGATCAAATTTTCTATTAAGTTAAATAATATATATAAACATTTAACTAAACATAAAGAATTCTGTAAAAACGTATTCCAATTAAAATTCAATCAAAATCAATTGAATTAAATAAAATCCTAAATTACATAATAAGTCACTAAATTTCTATTAAAATAAATAAATTTCTAATTTCAATTAAATATAAAAATCCTAATAAATTCACATCTCAAATTAGATACACTCCAAATTACATAATAAATCACAACCCTATTTTACATACCAAAAATAAACTCTTAATTCAACCAATTTAAGATAAACTCCTGCAAATTCTTATGTACTCCGGGAGTACCTACTCCCTCGTACGATGTCGTTTTGATTTTAATCAAAACGACGTCGTTTCATACAATCCTTGAGTAAAACGGCGTCGTTTTTTGTGTTTTAACAATAAAACGTGCTACACCCTCATTCTTCATCAGAAATGTCTCCATATTCACCAGAATTGCTTATATATTTATCAAAATTGCTTATATATTTATGAGATTATTTTATGGTTTAAATTTATTTTTTACTTCCATATTCATCAGAATTCATTGGATATTCACTAGAATTGCTTATATATTCACCAGAATTGCTCATATATTTATCAGATTATTTTTTAGCCTTTATTCATTATTTTTGCTTTCATATTCATCAGAATTCATTGGATATTCACCAGAATTGCTTATATATTCACCAAAATTGCTCATATATTTATCAGATTATGTTTTGGTCTTTTATTCATTATTTTTGCTTCCATATTCATCAAAATTCATTGGATATTCACCAGAATTGCTTATATATTTACCAGAATTGCTCCTATATTTATCAGATTATTTTTTGGTTTTTATTCATTATTTTTTCTTATATATTCACCATAATCTGATAAAATAATTATATAAATATAGGAACAATTCTGATGAATGTATAAGCAATTCTGGTGAATATCAAGACATTTTTGATGAATATTGAAGTAAAACTAATGAATTTGAACCATAAAATAATTTTATAAATATAAGAGCAATTCTGATGAATATATAAGCAAATATGGCGAATATCGATACATTTCTGATGAATATGGAAGCAAAACTAATGAATTTAGACCATAAAATAATCTCATAAACATAGGAGCAATTCTGATGAATATATAAGTAATGTTGGTGAATATATAAATAATTCTGGTGAATATGGAAGTAAAAAATGAATATAGACCATAAAATAATTTTATAAATATAGGAGCAATTATGATTAATATATAAGCAAATATGGTGAATATCGATATATTTCTGATGAATATGGAAGCAAAACTAATGAATTTAGACCATAAAATAATCTCATAAATATAGGAGCAATTCTAATGAATATATAAGCAATTTCTGGTGAATATCGAGGCATTTCTGATGAATATGGAAGCAAAAAAATGAATATAGACCATAAAATAATTATATAAATATAGGAACAATTATGATGAATGTATAAAAAATTTTGGTGAATATCAAGACATTTCTGATGAATATGGAAGCAAAAATAATTAATTTAGACCCATAAAATAATCTGATAAATATATGAGCAATTTTGATGAATATCAAAGCAATTCTGGTGAATATCTTGTCAGTTCTGGTGAATATCCAATAAATTCTGGTGAATTGAATGCAAAGTATTGAAACGACGCAGTTTGGTATGAATAAAACATAAAACGACATCGTTTTAAAATAAATCAAAATGACGTCGTACAAGGGAATAGTACCTACTCTCGTATCACAGAAGAGTTACTCGTAAACTCCTAGGTCACATTTCAAATTAGATAAACTCCTAAATCACATCCCAAACTAGATAAACTCCTAAATTCAACTAACAAACATTCTATATTACAATTACAATCTATTATGATATATTACTGAATATCAAATAAAAATAAAAAACCTACAAATACTCTATGTGTTCCACTTTTCTCCTAACCCATCATATATATATGGTGATGAATTATGAAAATAACACTTCAATACTAATCTTTTGAGTGTTGGCTCACTGTTTTTCAGTAAAATCGTAGTTGAATCAAGGAGATCGAATGGAAGAGAAGAGCAATAATTAGCACAAATCGAAGTTTCGAATGGAACAACCTAATATATGGTGTTCCTATCTTTAAGCATGTTGCATACAACGAAACATACATCGAAGTTTCAATAGTTGATTTGACAATAAATCTGAATATGGGTCGTTGGATCAGACTATCTTTCATCATGTTTTCCTATTAAAAATGTGATTAAAAATGCCTTAGTATATATCATTTTTTGACATAAAAACATGATAGTTACCTAGTTATTTTATTATCCTGAACCACATGCTCTCTGATTGACAAAAAAAGTGGCGATCACTATTGTTAAACATATTTATGACTATCACACGTAATTAAAGATTTTTTATTGATAATTATGAAAATAAATATGTCAATTTTTCTATTGGCCTAAACTCATAAAAGAATATTGCTTTTTACCCTTTAAGTATGTAATTACAATCTAATTATTATATAATTTGAATATATCATAATAATTTGATTAATAATTTTTATTATTTATTAAATAATGTCATAATAGTTTTAATTAATTTTATTGAGAATTTTTTAATACTTTTTTAAAAAATAAATAGAAAATTATTAACTATTAAGTATTTTAGTTTAACATATTCAAGTTTTTTTAATTTTCAACAAATTTTAATTTCAACAATACTTTTAATTATCCAATTGACTATAAGTGTAAATCATTCACATATGTATATAGGTGTGAGTATTCAAATTACATCAATAAAAGATTGGCAATATATGGTTAAATGTTTTGGTTATTATGTCTGAGAGCATTAATTAAGTATTTGTTAGTTTAAATTAAAAAATAAAGT
>NQLW01000058.1:3416881-3454291 GCA_002312845.1 Kalanchoe fedtschenkoi
GTTGTGTCTCCCCAATCTTTCCTGGGAACCATTCGTTGCAATTAGTTGTTCAATAATTTACTTGTTATATTACACGCTTCCGCACAACATTTTTTTCGTGCACAATCACCTTCTAACTCTTGGAAATTGTTTGTACTGTCTTATTGAATTGATTGAACAAGAAATGAAACCATTGTTTCACAAGAATGTCATATTGCATACAAAATGAAATTCGAAGTCTGTTATTTCATATGGTTGTGATTCCTTCATCAGATAGGATTTGCTTTACATAGCTTAGATCACCTATTTGAGGTGGATGTCTGCCTTTATGTCATTCTCTTTCTCAATGCCTTATCCAACATCTTCAATGTTGCATTTTAAACAGCTGGGTTATACGAAGAAGCAAGAGGAAAGACATTTTCGAGGAGTGGTCGCTTTGGAGGTATGTTCTTCTGTTGTCATTGGACTGGTCTTTGAGTTGTAAACGTATGGCATGTTTTTATATAATGAAGTAATATCCATTGTTCAATTGATCTCCTACTGGTTAACTTACACAAATATACTGTAAGAAAAACGGGCGGCAGAAAATCATATAAAGGAACATAGACTCTTTTTTTTCCTGGATTGCACTTTTTTTATGTTATTCCGCCTCTTATGAGAACATCGAATGACCCTAAAAACATACTCTCTTTGCGGGGTATCTTTTTTTTTTTATTCAAATTTCCTTTTTTATCTCTTTTGCCTTAAACTCCATCTACTTCTGCTGATTTTTTTTAATGGAATTTGCAGGAGTGTAATGTAGAAGATGTTTCAGATGAGGATGAAGCTAAAAGTACCAAGGATAAAAAATCTAATGGTCCAGATGGGAAAGGGACCAATCTTATGTTCAAAATAACAAACAAAGTTGCATATAAGACTGTTTTGAAAGGTACACAGACTACACACTGACTCCTTTCTGTTGTTTATCTGTACACTTTAATTGCTTTATACAAGATTAACCTAGAATGACTTGACGAGGATGCATCGGACATACAGTAGAGAATCTTTCACGTCTTAATTAAGTTCAGTCAGGCAACTTTTTCTCCTGTTTTGTTATATATTGATGGGATCCATTGAAGGTATAATCAAAATCTTAATCAAGGGTCTAGTATCAGGTTCACAGTTTATATGGTATACACTGTTCAAACATCCACAAAAAGGCTACATGCGTGTAGCTTTACAGCTATAATGCATGCCATGAACTCCAATGTTCAGTATCATTGAGGGTATGATTAATGATTTAGTGTTACCATTAGACCTGCTCACCATCGTCTTTGCATTACCAACTGTTCATGGTTATGAGTGGTAGATGTCTCTACTTCTGCTTAAGGATAAGAATGGGTTCATCTGAGGATTTTATGCTATGCAGCTCATAGCGCTCTTTTCTTGAAGGCTGAGAGTGTGGCTGAAAAGAATGAATGGCTAAATAAATTAAGAAATATCATGGATCCCTCCAAGGGGAGTCAAGGAAAGAGTGCACCATCTGAAGGTGGTGTTCCAATGCGCCAAAGTCTCTCTGATGGATCGTTGGTAAGTTTTTAGCCTCCAGATTGAATTGTAGCTTGTCTCAGGTTCTCAAAAATTATTTATCATGTGTTCTTAGTTTTTATGCTACTTGATTTCTGTCTAATTCTTAAAGCTTGGAATATATTTCAGGATACAATGACTCGAAGACCTGCTGATCCTGAAGAAGAACTAAGATGGATGTCGCAGGAAGTTCGTGGCTACGTGGAAGCTGTTCTAAACAGTCTTGCCGCTAATGTTCCTAAAGTAAAGTGATCAGGTTTTTTTTTATCAGCAAATTTGTGTGGATCACGATGAGTTGCAGTGATCTTATTATTCATGCAGGCAGTTGTTCTCTGTCAAGTCGAGAAGGCGAAGGAAGACATGTTGAATCAATTATACAGCTCTATCAGGTTTGAGATCGTTTTACTAAGTTTTTCATCAATCCTCAGGCTTATTGTTTTGGCTGTAATTTTTTTATTGTCTTACAAGTTACAAGTGACATTTGAAGCCTTTGATCATTCATTTTTTTCCTCTCCATATTTTAGTGCACAGAGTTCAGCCAGAATCGAGCAACTCCTCACGGAAGACCAGAATGTAAAAGGTAAAAGGGAGCGGTATCAGAAACAATCAGCTTTGCTCTCAAAACTAACACGGCAGCTTGGCATACATGATAATCGTGCAGCTGCAGCTGGGTCGACTGATGATGCAGGTATGACAGGATAAAGCATATATATGCTAATACTTGAAATTGCTTGTATTCTATATAATATTATCTTTATTATGTTTGGCATCTGAAAATATTTTTGTTCTGAGTCTTTGATTGACAATTGCGGATATAGATAAACATATTTCTATGCAGTATGTTTCGCGAACTGATATAAAAATTAAGATTATAATTTATAAGTATGAATATTTCCTTACAGTATGTTTCGCCATAGCTAGATTCTGAAAGATCTCATAGCACTGGGTTATGTTTTTTTAAGCTGACCTGTGCTTATTAGTATGAATGAATCTGCACAAGTTGCTTTGAAATGCTTTTGACCACTAATGAGTAGGTTCAGTAGAAAGTGCTATTTTTATTAAATAACTTTTGCTGGAAGTGAGTGATTGCTAGCTTTTAGAAATTTTGCACAAGCAAAAAAAAAAAAAAAAAAAAAAATTCTTTCTAGCTACTGCTCAGCATTGATGAGTTTGTAAACCATGTGTCTGCTAGCAATGGGATATGGGATTCACGCTCGGCCATGAAAGAGATAGAAAACCTTAAGGTTACTTTGCTTGATAATCCTTCTAAAACTGTTTACCATGTCTTTATGATGCAGAAAGTAGTCCAAGAAGTAGCAGCCAGACAGGTGATGACTGGAGATCAGCCTTTGATGCTGCTGCCAATACGAGGTCTTATTCTAGGTCCGGTTCAAATAATCATAGTCGACACAGCAGTGATCCTGCACAGAATGGCGACTCCGGGTCAAACTCCAACAGCCGCCGTACACCTAACCGGTTGCCTCCTGCCCCACCTACCTCAGGTTCCAAATACTTTTAGATGGCCTTCTTTGATTGACCGACCTATTCCATTCATTTTTAGACCAAAGTGATTCCCAAAAGGAGGTTTTGGGTTGCCTGGCGGTTACGGAAATCCAGGCTGTATAAGTTTCTTACTAGACATTTTGTTGTCTCATTCATCCTCTCCCAATTTTGTAATCTGCAGTTGACGTGAGATGTCAGATGTCTGCGGTGCATTTGAAACTGAAATCAGTAGCTTTATATATGAGTCGGTATCATTTATGTCCTGCAAATTACGTGACTTGGAACATTAATAGCTCTGACTAGCTCTTTGCCCACGCTCTACTTGCTTATGTGTGTGTCTACACTGTATATATTTTTTTAAATAAAAATATAAGGGTAAAAAACAAAAACATCCCCCGAACTACCATCCAAAATCAAATCAAGTAGCGAACTAATTTTTTTTCAATTACAGTACCGAAGGATCTAATTGTAAGATAATTTAAAAGAAAAACACCTCCAAGTTTATTTAACACCGAAAACAACACCTTCACACAATCCCCTCCCCCACTTCCGCTCATCACCACCCCACCCTATCCTTGCGCCCGGAGCCGCCGCCACGACCGCCTCCACCACCACTCACTTCCCCTTTTCGAGTCCATGATCCGCTGTTTGTGTTCGCTCGGGGATAAGCATAGCTTGAAGCGCGCTTTTGCGGCGCTGGTGTACGTGGTGGAGCGGAAGGGGGAGCTGGTGGAGGCGGGGTCTGTTAGGGTTGTGTTGGAGAATTTGAACGCGGCTGGGAGCGCGGCTGAACCTCATGTCAGCGTCCACCAGCAGCAGCAGTAAGTAAAGGCTCCGTCTCTCACTCCATCGTCCCCAACCAGATGATGCTCGAACTGACCCGCCACTCCAGAATCCGCAAACTGCTCCCCATCAACGAACGCGTCCTCGTCAGCGTTCTCCATCAGCGTCTGCATGTTGATCGACTCGTTCGAGTAATCCGACGACATCTTACGGCGGCGCAAGCTCGACGACAGTCCCCAAACCAAACCCTAGAAGCCCCGACTTTTACGCGACCCCAGCTCGCGAAATCTCTTCAGCGGCCCCCGCTACACCAGCCCGAATCACGATCGCGGATCGAATCGCAAACCCGAGAAAGATGCGACAAGGTGTAGCTGCCAAATCGGGAAACAAATCAAGATTTCGGCTTTTTCCGGAGTTCGACGCGATCCGAGGTTTCCAATGTCGGAAACCGATTTTGTTTTCAGAGCCCTACAATTCCAGAAATTGTGAATTTCAAATTCCGAATTCGATCTTGAACGGAAGGTAGAACGGAGCTGCTGCTGCTGGGAAGCCAGACACGCGATGTCGATCGGAGGATCGGGTTAAGTAAGGAGACTCGAAGTTGGAGAAAATAACGAGAATGCACTGTCGTTACATAAAAGGGGGGGAAGTGATGAGCGGAAGTGGGGGGAGGGTGATGAGCGGAGGTGGGGGAGGGGATTGTGTGAAGGGGTTGTTTTCAGTGTTAAGTAAATTTGGGGGTGTTTTTCTTTTAAATTATCTTACAATTAGGTCTTTCGGTACTGTAATTGAAAAAAAAAATAATTCGGTACTTGATTTGATTTTGGATGGTAGTTCAGGGGATGTTTTTGTTTTTTACCCAAAATATAAAAAGGAATTATGTACTATATCACACATGAGAAAGTATCTATATTTTTTAATGGGGATCAAAATAGCAGTGTTCTAAAAAGCAGTCTACGTGGCTGTCAAACGCCCCGATTCGGTGCTGGGCGCTCAAAAACCGATTAATTTGATCAACTCCCGATTCGGCGCTGGACGGGTAGGAACAACTTGCTGCGTCCGGAACCGGCGACACCCATGGGCAGGGACAGCTTGCCGCGTCCGAATCGGCCGATCTGCTGGAGTAGGAGGTGTCGGCGGATGGATTAGGGTAACTTTGGAGAAGAAGGAGAGTTTCTATTTTATTCGATTTAAGTTGTTGTAGTATTAGAAAAATACAATTCGATCCCAATAGGTTTTTATTATATTGACGAAGTTATGCTTTTTATCTTTCATTCAAAATATTGGAGAAATATTCTTACTCATAAAAATATCGTTAAACTATGATTGAACATGTTTTAAATTGAATATTTAAATATGATATTTTTAATTACATATTTTATATTAAATTAATATATTAATATATATAGCACCGCCTAATCATCCGATTAATCCTTCCGCCTAATCTCCACCTAGCCGATTAATCGCTAGGCCCCAAGTCAACAGCCTAGAACCGCCTAGTGCCTTTTAGAACACTGCAAAATAGTGTCCGAAGACATGGAGCAGTAGTAACATTCGCAGATCGGCTCTCTCTCACCCAATCGTTGCTCTCTCCTTTCTCCTCCCCTTTCACTCTCATTTTCCCCCTTGCAGGATTTTTTTTCAAATTTGGCTTTTTCGTTTCATTTTCTATCATTTTTGAACCCCCGCTTGGTTAGTTTTCCATTCTGACCTTTTCGCAGTTCAGAACTGCGAAAATCCCTGTTATTTTCGTTGTTTGGAACCGCGAAAAGCTCCATATGATTTTCGTACTTCGTAAATGCGAAAATCGGAGATTTTCGTAGGTCACAACTGCGAAAAATCATATGTCCGCGAGAATTAAGTGGACAATCATGTGAAATATTCTTAGGATTTCAATTTTCGCAGTTCGGAAGTGCGAAAATTTCTATGATTTTCGCACTTTGTAACTACGAAGAGGTCAAAACGGGAAACTAACCAAGCAGAGGTTCAGAAATGATAGAGAATGAAGCGAAAAAGCCAAATTTGAAAAAAAATCCCTTGCAGCCGCCGTGTACCCTCATAGAGCTGCCCTCTTTGCTGTTCCACCATCATCATGCTCGAAATATGGCCTTTCTCATCCTTAGTAAGCATCATTTTTGTCTTGTTAATGTCAGTTTTAGAGTGGATGTCATTTGGGTTAGATTTAGGGCTTTAATTGATTTTTGAGTTAGGGTAATGTAAGGTTAGGATAGTTTAAGGTTGGTCCACACATGTGGAGGTGCTCTCTCTAGAGGTCATATACGTTGAGGTGGCGAACGCCATGCTCTTTTAATGAGACAGTGCTACTCGGAATATTTCTTTGCTGGAGCACATTGGACCGGTCGATCACATCATTCTACATGCGCAGCCTGGACATGTTCTACTTTGATCTTGGAGGGGAGGTACATCACTTATTTTCTTATGTGTTTTTTGTTTTCAAATATGTTTAAGATACGTTACTTACTTATGATTTACCTGATTTTAAAAGATGACTCATATATATGAGATCTGACATCACCATATTAGGGATATGGACGCCCAAGTCACCCCCATGTAGCTTAGGCCTTCATTTACGCATGAACCATGGTCCATAACCTAAATGTAGCACCTGAGCTGTTGTGGAGCATTGGAGATCGGAGATGCACACGTTCCACCTTCACAGTGGCGAGATGATTATGATACTACAAGACATCACATTGCTCACTAGTTAATAGTTAATGACGACGTCACTGTACTGCTTGTGTTGGGAAATACAAGCAGATTAGAGGCGTGCTCCTACTGCTTCAGTTTTGGTTCCAGGAGCGGATGTTGAAGGAGAAACCACAGCTTACGGGCCCACCCTGACATTAGAGGCCAACTGGTGTAAAGGAGAACCCACAGATGTAGCCCGATGTCTGTTTTGGATAAGTACTTTATTTTGTATAAAACATTAACATTTTCTTTATTTATTTCTTATGTACGTAAATTGTTTGTTATTTTAACAGAAGTTGGATCGGGACACGGACATATACACATAGTCTGCATTAGGTTTTATGGTACTATTGAGATCAGCTTCAATGATATATGAATTGAAGGTTATGTTTCACTAGATGATGAAATGTCTTAATGCCATGACAATTCAGTCGTGCAAACAAGCGGAAGCCATGCAATATAGTCGTCATTGATCCGAACTGTCGCGCTGGGATTGAAGCGAGGTTCAACAAGGTGGAAGAGGCTATGATGAATCAAGAGAAGAAATGTGATATATGGATCGAGAATATAGAGCAGTGAATGGAGTAATTAACAATGGCTATCAAGGAAATAAATGTGGGCAAGATTGGCTTTCATTCGAAACTCCGGTAAATTCATTCAAGCCAACAATGTAAACAAGTGCGCTTCTTCAGAGGCAACTTGAGTTTATATCCATATTTTCTTTTTTCTTATTCTTACTTTTCAATTTTTTTATTTTTATTTTTCTAACTAAATCTAATCGAGATTGATTATGTCAAGTTTAGTGTGTGGGTTTTTATAGTGTTTTAAGTGATGTGGGATAGGTGGTCGAGCGCTGCAAACAAGGAGCCGCCCACTCGCTTCTACCAGATAGCATGCAGATGGTCATTAAAGTTGACCGCGCACAGTCTTGAGAAAGCCAAGCGTGCGGCCAGAAGACATTGCGCGCAGCTCAAAAATCCTCAAGGGCCCTAGCGCAAACAATTAGCTCATTTTATCTAGAAATTAATCCTTTCTCGTAATCCAACCACCTCAGACTTAGAAGCAGTAACTATTTATTTATCACATCATATTATTGTATGTCTGTATAACGTAATGTTCTGATTCTTGTCATGTCATGTTTATTATTTTTTTTGCACACTCACACTTTTCAGTTGAGTTCTCAATTACTATGTCAAGTCAAAGTGCAATGATTTTTGTAAAATTACTCCACAAATTGAAGATTCAGAAAACTAGATGGCGCAGGTGGGAAGCTGCCGCACGCGTCTCTATATTTGACAACTTACGGGGACTTACTCATAGAAATGTGCGCAAGGATGAGGCACCATGCGTGTGGCCAGGTTGGTCAGCGAGCGGCTTAGGAGCTAAGTTTGACCAGAACTACTTCTTATGTTCTTTCTTTACCAACATCTTTCTCTTTCATTACCTCTATATTTTTGAACTGTGAAGACACTTTTTATTTCAGTGTGTGTCGGGGAATCATAACTTTAATATTAATAGAATTTTGAGTCTTTTACCTATTTTTTAACATTTTGATTATTTTAATTTTGCCACATCTCAAAATTTTTGAAAATTCTAAGGCTTACTAATTTTTCTCTATTCTATTCTTGTGATTTGTTTCATGCTGATTATGATGAATTATTATAATTTATCAAAAGATTCAGTTTGAGACCTGGAGGAGCTACGAAAAATCTTGTCAGACCATGTGAAGCTGGGATTAAGGTATTCTTTATTGACTTTGTCTTTATATATCATGGTAGATATTGTCTATGAGTTTATACCAGGTAAAAATTATTTTTCCATGTGTTTTGAAACACGTATTTTTGACCCCATATATATGTTAATGAACGTTTTAGGGGTCAGTTGCAGTATAATAAAATCGTTAAGTACCGAGTCGAATCAAGAGGAGAAAAAGATTTGTTAGGAACTAGTTACTTAATTTATATATATTTAATTTTAGATGAAGGGATTGGAAGTTGTTAGAAAATTAATAACTACTAAACAAAAGTGAAAACTACTGCACAGAGTTAGAATAGGACAGAGAAGATAAACATCTTATGATTTCTACTTCACCTGTGTTGCATGCAAACTCTCATAATATTATTGAAACTCAAATAATCATCCACAATATATCATGCAATTTCAATAATACAGCATAACCACTTAATAACTTATTGTGAGTTCGACTTCCGGCTGTTCCTATGCAGCAATTTATTAACTACAATTGATTTTGAATTGTGCTGTTTTCTGATTCCAGTCTTCACAGGTCACAGATATTAGTTAAAGAGTGATTATACTAATATTTCCTAAATATGCAGCTAAGTCGCAGGATAAACAAACTACTCAATATTAATAGGCAACTTCCGATCTGATCTTTAGTTGATTAGAAATATTGATTACAACTGAGTAGAATAATCAGCCCATTCCGACTTTGGCCTTCGTGGGTTAGAATACTTTACTATAAAGGACAGTAAATTTAATCCCAATTTTGATTCTTCTAGCATACACAATTAAACTCTGAATTACTATCCATGATAATTTCTAAGACAAGGAGTGTAAGATCAATAAGATTATCAATCATACACATGACATGCATATATTACACTTTTCTCTCTAAAATCCCTCACTCAACCTCACCCAAACTAGCTGCCAGAAGGGGAGGGGGAGGTGTGGGGTGGCCCTCTCCCTCTCCCTCATCTAGTCTAACCCGCCCTCCTAGACCAGATCTAGCCCCATAGCTCAGGTCAGCCACGACCATAACTATTTGGATTTTCCCGCCTTGCTGCCACAACAGCCGCGCCTGGGTCACGCCCCAATCTACTCGTCGCAGCTAGCCCTCCCAATTGAGAGGCCACCCAATCGGCACTACACAGCCGGCTCGCCCGGGCCATGCCCCGCCTTACCAGTCTGAAGCCAAGCACGACCCTTCCATCCTTAGATCTCGCATGCGTTCTCGCCCAGCCCCAGATCAAGCATTGGCTCGCCCCTCATCCAGATCTAGAAGACCTGGAGGCCCACCATCAGGATGGAGTCCATGCACTCTAGTA
The DNA here is from genome assembly GCA_002312845.1 of Kalanchoe fedtschenkoi. Taxonomy (NCBI): domain Eukaryota; kingdom Viridiplantae; phylum Streptophyta; class Magnoliopsida; order Saxifragales; family Crassulaceae; genus Kalanchoe; species Kalanchoe fedtschenkoi. Next base: position 3,426,487 of record NQLW01000058.1, read on the forward strand.
GCCAAAAGCACCTCGCCTATTGGCTTCCCTCTCTGGATTTTAAGAATGCTCGTTTGGCACGACCAAAATGATAGACCTGGGATCTCTCAAGATCATCTCGCTAATCTTTCCTTGTATGTTCGACGGCTCATCCTGTAAGTTGTGGTGCTTTGTAAGTCACCTAGCTCGACCCACAACAAAGCTCAGAGCTCGTTCAATTGAAATTTTATCCATCACCGCCGCGGCTAGAATCGAGTCTATCTCCAGATCTGACGTCTACGATGGTGCTCGTTGATCCTGAGGACTTATTGATAGGGCAATAAATTACCCTATTTTAAGTACTTATACTTATTATATTTGAGTCATTTATGAATAATTATGGATGATAAATAGCTGATTTTGTCAACATCTTCGCAAGTCCAACAACATGAACTGCTTGTTGTTGTGTTACGCTTTGCATTAGTTGCGGTGTTGGATTCACGAATCAGGCGTAACAACAGTGAAAAGAGATCTCTGAAGGTCGCCAGTTTGGACCCTGAGAGGGACTGGTAGAATTGAATAACAGCCTGAAGTTGTGGTTGAGTTTTCGTTCTTTGGAAGAAAAAGATTGATAGTGGGGTGGTAGATAGTGTTTCAACAGCATGGCAATATGCTTCTTTGGTTATTGCATAGCACCCAATTCCAAACTCATACCCCCAGTTTCCGTACCAGGTCCGACCTTTGCTGATGGTATGCAGCAGCCTGTACTCCATTCCATACTTCTGGGACGCATCCATTAGGCTCACCTTCTTGACTGAAAGTGCACCGCAAAGTCTATCCCAGAAGTTCATCATGTCAGACCCTGATACAGACATGGATCCACCTTCCCTCCCATTCAACGTCAGCAGGTGGCCATAGCCATTAGAGTGGACCATACCGTGCAAAAGAAAATTAGAATCTCCGAACTGTCTGTTTGCCCATTTTTCATGTTCCTCTGGATTAACCACGGCACCGCAAGTTTGGCAGCTGCACTCAAACATATAACAGTATAAAAATGTAAGTTTTGCAAGAAAAGGGCGTGACATTAGAGACAGAAATATAAATCTGTGCATATGGCTGAGAGTGGAAGCATTACCCTTCATCACGCAAGTGCAGAATGTTCCCACAGGATGAGCATGGTTTCTGGTATTGGTCCTCTATCGTTCCACTGCCAATGTTGTTGGCTTTGATTATAAAATGGTACCTCTTATTGCAGACTAGGTGCCCACCCCAACCTTAAACCACACGGCACTAATTAATGCTAATTACAAGATAAACCTTGTCATAATGATTAGGAGTATTAATTTGTCTAGTTTATGGTTTTTACTTATTAGCCTGATTTTATTTTACAAAAAATAAAAAATATTTATGAGTTAATGAGTTCAAGGTCGGTGGGATGGTCAACTCACCAACAACTCGGCAGTGATCGCAGTATACGGATGCAGATGTGGTGACGTCTTCTTCGACCACCTCCATGACCACCTCGTGGCCATCAGCGACTCCGAAGGCGATCTGCCAAGTGATGAGGGCAGAAAAGAGGGGCGGAGAGTAGGACTGGGGGCGCGCATACCTAGAGATGAAGGCTTTGACGGCCGTCCTGAAGGGCTTGGAAGTTTGGTGATCGGAGAGAAAAGTTGTGAAGTTGTGCAGATCGGCTGTGACTCTCCTTCTCTTGAGTCTCTTGAAGGGCCTGTGGTGGTTCACAACCATCTCGATTCCGGCTTGGTTTTCTGGAGATGAGAGACTCTGATTTGTTTTTTTGTATAAATAAAGAATTAGAATTTAATTAAAGACGGTGATGATCATGTAGGTTTAGGTTTCAGGGAGAATTTGTTGCTAATTCATAATAATCTACGATTTCTTCTTACATTAGGAAACCGAAAAAAAGAAGAAAGAAAGATTGGAGACAAATCGAAACCCAAATAAAGATAAAGCCAATCCCATACTGTGTCGTTTTAATGCTATCTTTTCTTTTTCCTACGAATATTACCGACCGGCGACCGACTCTTATCTCGTAACAAAGGAAAGTTGAGCGATATTATAAGAAAGAGCAGCAGAGTAGCGATTGGGCCGAAACGTCTCTTACTTGTAACCAGCAGAGATGGAGGAGATCTCTTCTTCTTCTTCTCCTGCCCGGAGAATCACCGACAACCGACCTGTCTGCTGTTTCGAGTGTAATTCTGTGAGACGGAGTTTAGGGGTTATGAATGAATTTCAATTCAATTTTCTCGGAGATTCGAGTCGTTTGATTATGGGACGGAAAACTCGAACTCAGTTTCCATACGCGTCCGCCCAAGTAAAAAACGAACAAGCAGGGCCACGTGGCTTCAATTCCACAGAGAGTATATTAAAACGACGCAGTACGGCGTATACTGGATTTGTTTCCTAGTATAGATATTGTTCCTTTCTAACTCTATCATTGAGGGGACATAGTTTTTTTATAAAAACGATGCATTTTTAAATTTTAATATTTAATGTCAAAATTGTAATGTGTTTATCAAAACATTTTAAATTTGGATTGAGATTTTGAGATGTCAACATGTGTCCATTCCATTAGTTTATAATATTAGTTATAATTTTGGTAATATGTAGTTGATAATTGTTTGAAGTTATAATTGAAAAACACCTCTTTTTTTTCTTTTCAAAACCGTACAATTTTGTATTTGAGAAATGAATATCCTTAAAACTTCCATTCAAATTTGAATTTGCATGTGATTGATGAATAATAGTCAAAACCACCGGATTTGAATTAAACAATCTAATTTTAAATGCCTTGTGAATGAGAAGTATAAATTAGTTATTGGATATTTATCTCGAGAAAAAAATTTCTGTAATGACAATAAATCTTTTAACCTAATACATATTTCTCTAGCAAATCTCCAATTTTAACTAATTGGTACGTTTATATATCGATGTTCACATATAATCAATCAATCAAATAAATCTTAATAAGGCATATATGTTTCAAGCGTTGAAGAGGTGAAATTTCAGCTAATTGGGAAATATAACCTCAACTTCTATTTGATATGAATTTTTAGTTATTTCGCACTTTTAGCAGTTTATGTCTGATATGCATCACTAGTTCAAATCCTATCAATTTCCTTTCTAATGCATCTAATCCAACCCGCACAATCAAATTGAGTATGCGACACTTTTGTCAAAATGAACCACTGTTCATTAATTTTTCAAATTTTAACTTATCCTTCATTAACTCATTTGTAGAACAATTATTCAACGTGATAGTTGATCATTTTTCATCGATATTCTAGCCCAATAGAAAATTAACTAACATGTCCCATTCCAACACTTCATGAACAAGCAGCTAACATACTTCTCCTTCCCTCCATCAGCGTGCCGGCGAGCAAACTTTCAAAATTGATTTACTCAGTCTTCATATTCATCACTTAATTGATTTACAAACATTTGAATAAAATTCATCTCTTTTCACTTTCAAGTTATAAAAAAGTTAGTCCTGCATGAACTGGCAAATTTCTGGCATCTTTATAAATGAGATTCTTAACAAATCACGATAAAACATTAGGGACGTAAGCATGTTAGCCTTTAGAGTCTAACTAAATCAAATCAAATTTTCTATTAAGTTAAATAATATATATAAACATTTAACTAAACATAAAGAATTCTGTAAAAACATACTATAATTAAAATTCAATCAAAATCAACTGAATTAAATAAAATCCTAAATTACATAATAAATCACTAAATTTCTATTAAAATAAATAAATTTCTAATTTCAATTAAATATAAAAATCCTAATAAATTCACATCTCAAATTAGATACACTCCAAATTACATAATAAATCACCACCCTATTTTACATACCAAAAATAAACTCTTAAATTCAACCAAATTAAGATAAACTCCTAAATCACATTTCAAATTAGATAAACTCCTAAATCACATCCCAAACTAGATAAACTCCTAAATTCAACTAATAAACATTCTATATTACAATTACAATCTATTATGATATATTACTGAATATCAAATAAAAATAAAAAACCTACAAATACTCTATGTGTTCCACTTTTCTCCTAACCCATCATATATATATGGTGATGAATTATGAAAATAACACTTCAATACTAACTTTTTTGAGCGTTGGCTCACTATTTTACAGTAAAATCGTAGTTGAATCAAGGAGATGGAATGGAAGAAAAGAGCAATAATTAGCACAAACCGGAGTTTCGAATGGAACAACCTAATATGTGGTGTTCCTATCTTTAAGCATGTTGCATACAACGAAACATACATCGAAGTTTCAATAGTTGATTTGACAATAAATCTGAATATGGGTCGTTGGATCAGACGATCTTTCATCATGTTTTCCTATTAAAAATGTGATTAAAAATGCCTAGTATATATCATTTTTTGACATAAAAACATGATAGTTACCTAGTTATTTTATTATCCTGAACCACATGCGCTCTGATTGACAAAAAAAGTGGCGATCACTATTGTTAAACATATTTATAATTATCACACGTAATTAAAGATTTTTTATTGATAATTATGAAAATAAATATATCAATTTTTCTATTGGCCTAAACTCATAAAAGAACATTGCTTTTTACCCTTTAAGTATGTAATTACAATCTAATTATTATATAATTTGAATATATCATAATAATTTGATTAATAATTTTTATTATTTATTAAATAATAATGTCATAATAGTTTTAATTAATTATATTGAGAATATTTTTAATACTTTTTTAAAAATAAATAGCAAATTATTAACTTATGAATTTTAGTTTAACATATTCAAGTTTTTTTTAATTTTTAACAAATTTTAATTTCAACAATACTTAGAATTATCCAATTGACTATAAGTGTAAATCATTCACATATGTATGTAGGTGTGAGTATTCAAATTACATCAATAAAAGATTGGCAATATATGGTTAAATGTTTTGGTTATTATGTCTGAGAGCATTAATTAAGTATTTGTTAGTTTAAATTAAAAAATAAAGTGTAATGAGTTGAAATGAGGAGAATAACAAATTGCATAAAACCCAAAAGCAAAATTTCATATTATTATTACCTTGAGTTGAGATACTACGACAACACAAACTTGAAAGTTCGAATTAGAAATTGATAAGTAAATGAAAATTATATTGATCTTTAATAATAAAAAATCTAAACAAATGTGAATGTGAAATCTTGATTTCAAATATAATTTCATAAATATTCAACCCTAAAAACTAAACTCTAAATCCTAAACCATTTAAAAAATCCTTCACAATGTTTTTAATCATGTTTCATATTTATTAATCTAATTATCACAATTAATGAAACAATCGTGTCTAAACATGTTCTCTTTTATCACGTTTAATGGTTAAGCATGATTAAAATCGAATCGAGTTATCTTTTATCACTTTTAGTACAAATTAGAAACATGATTAAAATGTGATTTTTTATCATGTTTCATGGTTAAACATGATTTAAAAAATTGAGCTATTTTTATCACATTTAATATTACCAAACATGATAAAAAGACGATACTGTTAAGGGGAAAAACCCAAAAGGGGTCTTGAACGATCATCTCTTACTAAATTGTGGTACAAATTACCTTGATTTCTAAAAAAAGTGCGATGAAAAAAAATTGGACTGATTTTTTATGATGCTTAAGATCAGTTTGTTTGATTTATTAAATATAATTGACCTTATTAAATTTGTTGAGAATTATAGATAACTGAGTATGAAAAGACATCATTTTTTTTATGTGCGCAAAATGATATTATTCATTTTGATAATCAAACGATGTAATTTTCGCACACAAATCTAAGTCTTATTGTAATATTAGTTTAGGAATGTAATGGTAAATTCTATTTTAGAAAATCAGTCAAATTTTTTTTTCATCGCATCCTTTTTGAAAATCGTGGTGATTCGAACTGCAATTAGGTAAGTAGTAGATAGTTCAGAATCCCTTTTAAATTTTGTCCCAACTTTTAATCAAGTCTAATAATATGAAGGGAGATAAAAAGTCTTTGGTGTGAAACACAGTCCTTTTCTCTTAATTACTTATCACGTTTATTTACAGGAAACTTGATTAATAGTATAGAACATCTAAACACAATCTTTCTGCTCTTTTTGTATCACGTTTCTTAGTTACAAACATCATTAAAAATGAAATGTAATAATGAAAACATGCATTACATAAAACTAAATCTGTAGTAGTATTGGAAAATTAAAAAAAAAACTAGCTGTGATGATCTCTTGCGCTCGCTGGCTGATTAGGAGTTTGTAGCATGGGAGTCGAGAGCTTTCAGAGGCGCAGTTGGAATGGAAAAGCTTGTAGCATTGTTGACGACGAGGGGTGGAAAAGCTTGTAGCATTGTTGGAATCGTGTATCAACATGTTGTACTAACCATGGCCATGGTATTTTTATAACTTTTGTTTAAACTCTTTTCTTTTACGATGGGGGACAAGTAAACCTAGCCATAATGATGGGATTGATAATGCGAGTTTGAAGAGTAATTTTTAAACACAAAATTTCTAACAATTTAGAAAACTTCCAACTAAACACATTTTGTAGTATTATTTATCCTATACCCATATTATGATGTCTACCAAACGAAGGCTTAAAGACATTTTGTTAGGGGGAAAACTAAAAAGAGATTTGAACTATCACCGCTTACCCAATTGCGGTCAGAATTACTACGATTTCCAAAAAGGGTGCGATGAAAAAAAATGGACTGATTTTCTAAAATAAATGCACAATTATATTCCAAAATTAATATTATTGTAAGATTTAGATTTATGTGTGAAAATTACGTCATTTGGTTATCAAAAGACGTTGTTTTCTTTATGTGCGCAAAACAATATAATTTATTTTGTTAACAAAACGATATAATTTTCACGCAAAATCTAAGTTTTATAATAATATTAGTTTAAAAATATAATGTTAATTTTTATTTTAGAAAAGCAGTTCAATTTTTTTTTCATCGCACCCTTTTTAAAAATTGACCGCAATTAGGTAAGTAGTGATAGTTCAGAGCTCTTTTGGGTTTTATCCCTTTTTTTATGAATCTTTCAAGATAACAAGCACCTTTTCTTCCTCCTTTGCAAACAACGTCCTGTATTAATTAAAATCGCCAAAAAAATGTTTTTAAAAGACACTAACAAGTAACAAACACATTAATACACTTTACATGACGCTTAGAGGCAACAAGGACCTTCTAAAGTGATGAACTTTAGAAGACGTTCATAAGTAATAAATGTCTTTTGATTCCTCCTTGAAAAACAGTGACGTTTTGACCCCTTTTAAAGTCTTATTTTTACGACGCTTTACTGTAATAAATGACTTAAAAAGTAACGCCCAACATTTTATGGCGCTTAAACACCTTAAGCGCCTTCGAGATACTAGAAATGCCTTAAAAACCAAATTGTGTGATTATACCTAATCCATTTGTATTCAGATAAAAGCATATAATTGATGTTTTGAACCGCAGTTTTAAATAATAGGATAGAATAAAAAACATATTAAGAGTTAAGTAGAATGGCAAAACGAGAAAAAATTGCACAAATTGGGAAAAAAAATCACCAAATCTTAGCTTCATACGATGCTCACTTCAACATTTCGAATAATACATGCCCTGATAAGTTCATTGCGTGCTAGAGAGTAAGCACAATAATAAGCTAAAACCCACCTTAATATATGATGCAATTTGGATATTGCACCAAGGTAGAAATGAGAGATGAAGAAACTTAAGATGAATGAAGAGGAGATTGAGAAGAGAATCGAGGATTAGAGGAGATTGGGATGAGTAGAAGAGAAGACGACGGGAGCAGGAGAGGTAGTTTAGGGTTCAATTGTTTGATTCTTCCTCATTTATCGGTGCCGGCACTCACTTTTGTTGAGTGTGTAAGGAAATATAATATTCAAATGATATGTCTACATTTTCTTAAGAAATATAAGCTCCTCTTAAATTAATAAGTATTCAAATTTGTTCCCTAGCAATATACTTAGAAACTTTTAGCAGGATAAATGAAATGAAGGCAATATTTACACGACAAGCCCCAGTGTCGCCACTTTCAGAGATGGAAAAATAGTAATGCGGTGGGTATGAAAGCAATGTGATTTGCTTCATAGTCTTTGAACTTTTTCTTTTAACAAAAGAAGATTTTACTACACTACTTATGGGGAAAGAACTTTAGAGATATATATTAATCAACCTATAAAGGAGAGTAAAAGTTTGGTGGCAAATTGAGGAAAAATAACGAATATAATCATCAACAAACATCCAAGTGGGTTTTTGTAAGATATAAAATAGTGGGTGCACTGCTTCACAGTCTCTTCTTAATACGAAAATATAGAATACATGGAGAGAGTGTTAAGTTCTGGATAATGTAGATAATTACTAAAGGGCTCTCGACTTGATTCCTAAGCTATTATTAGATGTTGTTAATACTGGTTTGTCCCTACACGTACATGCTTTGAGATACTGAGAGTTGATTAAGCCGTGGCTCCGATAATTTCTTCCTCTCCATTTGGCGCAACGATGCTTGGAGAGAGCAGAGATGGGTTGTAAGAGTACCATCTGGACCAGAAAAGATAGTTGAAGAAGTTGGCGAGGCCTAGGATTGCTAGTAACCAGTAAAACAGGTCTAATCTATCCTTGTTTAGGTCGTTATCGCTAATCCATCCACCTGTGGTTGGTGATGAGGTAATCTTGTTCACCATGGAAACCAGCAGGGAGCTCAAGTAGAACCCGAACGAGTAGGAGCAGTAAGTCATTGCAGTCAAGAAAGACTGCATGCCTTGGAGTGACTGTTTGTAGAAGAATTCAATAAGCCCTACCGCTGTAAACATCTCGGAGAGTCCAAATATAAGAAACTGTGGAGCGATCCAAAAGATAGACAGCGTTTGGTGCATCTCATTTGCAGCTTTTCTTCTTTTCTTCTCAACCAGTGCAGCTGACACCATTGAGAATGTTGCGATGAATAGGCCAATCCCAACCCTTTGTAAAGGTGAAATGCCTGAATCTCTCTTGGTTATCCGACGGGTCAGCGGAACGAATGCAGTTTCATAGAGTGGGACCAATACAATGAGCATTAAGTATGGGATGGCCTGAAGTGAGGCTGGTGGTATTTGGAAGTTGCTGCCCAAGCGCGCGTTCATGATCCCTCCTTGTTGCACTGAAAATGTTTGCAGTTGTGCTAATATTGTGTTGAATATTATTGTGCATGCAAATATTGGAATAACTGAGATGAGGATCTTGACTTGTTCCACTTGGTTGACGGTGCATAGTCTCCATGGACTCTCACTGATGCCTGTTTGACTTCCATCTTGGATCTTGATGCAAGCCTTATCAAGAAACCTGATGCATTTCAGCATCACAAGCACATATTCAAAGTCAGATAATAAATAAAAGAACAACAGAATTTAGACATTATTGGAACAGTTTTTATGCTAATTGTATTTATATGCTGCTGAGATTTATTATAACAATAATAGCGAAATGAGGTACATCCACACACAAATCACAATCAAAGGCTAACCTGAATTTTTCAGTGTGTAAAAGATTGCTTGTTGCACTTGGGGATGAGGCAACGATGTTTGATCGAGTCATATCGTTATGGCTTCCATGGAGCATTCCACTATTCGGAGGACAAATTTGTTTTCTTTTGAATATTGCCGCTATGAAAACCTGTAATTGATACATTATTTAATGAAAAATTATTTATTTACCAAGCAAACATTTTTGAAATAATAATAACACATATGCATGAGATTATAGGCACACAATAATGGTGTACTTTTTTTTTCTTAGATACGGCTAAAATGGCAAAAAGCAATTGAGTTGTGTTTGCTTAATATATAGCCAGCCAATGAAGGACAAAAGATACGAAGAAAAAGAAGAAATGATAAATGGTAATGAGATGGGGCAGCTGAGCATAAAAAATCATCTTCATAAATAAATAAAATGTTACCAACTCACTTGAGCAATTGGAGTGAAGATACTTCCTTTTGGAGGCTTGTTCCTGTAAAACAAAGTACCGCATATGAAGCACATCAACCCCATGGCCATGGCAGCAGCCGACACACCAAACCCAACGTCCATCCCCGAATGTGTCTGGACCCAGACGAGGGCGATGAGTGCCACGAGTTCGCCCATGCAGAAGGCGAAGTAGGCGATATTGAAGTAGGTGGAGAGCCTCTTTGAGTCCTTGAACTGGTCGGCTCCTTGAGAAATTATATTTGGTTTTAGACAACCACTACCAAGGGCCACTAGGTACAGTGCTGCATAGAATATTAAAGCCTCGTAGCCTTTTGCTTCTTCACATCTCCCTTTTTCCAGTAGCATGCTGCAGTTTGGTGGCCTCAACTGAGGGATGTGGGCTTGGATGGACAATAATATGAACCCCTTTACCCAAAAGACGCATCATTCAGCATCATAATTAGGAATCCAAATGCACCATTACGAGTATATTGCAGCACTTGTCCAGTCTTTTAATATTTGTTTAATTTTTTCTTCTTTTAAAGAGTCCATGGATATTATATAATAGCCTTTTTATATGTGATATATATTAGCAACTTACAGAAAGCTCAACCATGCCAAAGATGAGCATGGTCCAATAGCTGCCAAGATAAGAATCGGAAAGGAAGCCGCCGAGGAGGGAGAGTAGGAAGACAGTGCCGATGAAGTTTGTGACTGTGTTGGCTGCTTTTGATATTGGAAAATGCATCTCATTGAACACATATGTTATCAAATTGTTGCCGACTGCTGCTATTGCCATCATCTCAAATGCTTGAAGGCCTACAATCCACCATTATCATTGCCACCAAAAACAGTCGTATATTATACATGTATTAAGTATTGATTAACAATGAAAAACATTATAAACACTAACCAGAAATCAATAATAGTAATCTTAAAATACTCAAATATCCATCAAACAGGACAACAAATAAAGCATATATGCTAATAAACTTTTTAGCTAGCAATGAAGATAGCCTTAATAATGTGAAACAGAATCGATTTTGTGTGATTATAGATGGAGACACGAAGAGTGATAGATAAGTAGAGATACTTACCAAGTACGAAGACAGCTGCAGACATGCCACCGTGCTTGTTGGGCTTGAAGGGTTTGCCTTTCCAGTCAACAAACATGTTATCTTCAATGTTTGAAGGAGCCACAGACGAGGTAGCATTGGATTCTCCATTGGTGTACTGCTTTCTTGTCTTCTCCATGCTCTAACGTAACACTGGAGACAGTACGTACGAACTGCTAGCTACCCTTTATGTATATCTTTGATCACTCAGTTACGTACAACTTTTGGAGCACAAAAACAAAAACTATGATCTCTTCATCAAACCAAGTCGCCTCTTGTCTATTAAGACAAATGCTCTCTCTCTTTCTCTCTTGGGAACGTTTTATTTTTCCTTTCCTTTTGGTGAATGAGTGTGGCCGGGTGCAACACATTTTATAGTGATTTGTGTGAGCTTTCAATTAGTCAAATCACATCTTTTTATTGGAGGAGTGTTGTGTTGCGACTATTGGCACTACACCAGAATTGGTGGTTTGACATGGCCCATCCATGTTGTGCATAAAATTTCAACTCACGCAATATAATCCCCAATATATCCCTCCCTCCCTCCATCTCTCCACATATGAAAGTGCATGAATATACTCTACTATTTTACATGGATCCATTGTTAAGGTTAAAAGGTAAAAATCAAATCTTAGTTGACACTCAACAATAAATATTGCATCAATCCCACCATGGAGGCATGGATGATGGAACATGAGTGCTAAATAAGTATTTTCTTTATCAGGATCCAGAAGAGAGATCTTCACAGTGGATGTTTGTCGTTTTGGTTTGAAAGTCATACATATGGGAAATGGTAAGCTGTCGGTTGAAAATGCACTACTCCACTTTCAGGGTCTTTTTAAATAGATGTTTCCTGCTCGTATATCTCTTCTAGCCAACTTACCCTTGACTGTTGAGTTGATTATATGCAATGTTTTAATGATAAATTTAAACTATGTATGTGGATAAATTATAATTGAAATTAATTATGTGATCACATGAAAATCTAATTGTCATATTTAATAGGGAGAATTACAAAAAAGGGGTATGTACTACCACTTCTTTCAATTTAAAGGGCATTACTACCAGAATTTGCAATTTCAAGGTTTTGGACTCTTATGAAATTTATTAATTTTCAATTCACCCTCATAAGTTTCTGTATTTATGAAATAACCTGTACATTTAAATTTCAATGTCAACGTGTTGACTAATTCAATTAGCACCTTTCTAAATTAATTAAAATAAATTCTTAAATTAATTTAAAATAATCCTTATATAAAAATTCGAGACAACAGGTGTTCGCATTAACTATGAAAATAATTAATAATCCTTATCTAAAAATTCGAGACAACAGGTGTTCGCATTAACTATGAAAATAATTTTTATTTAAGAATTTATTTTAATTAATTTAGAAAGATGTTAATTGAATTAGTCAACACGTTGACATTGAAATTTAATTGTACAAGTTTATTTCATAAATACAGAAACTTATGGGATGAATTGAAAATTAATAAATTTCATAAGAATTCAAAACCTTGAAATTGCAAAATCTGGTAGTAATGCCCTTTAAATTGAAAGAAGCGGTAGTACATACCCCTTTTTTGTAATTCTCCCTATTTAATATACTTGTCTGTATTACTTTGTGTGATTAAATTAGGGCGATGAATATCTTGTGGGATATATCACATCTCATCTTTTACTATTCCGTATATATCTGATGGGATATATATTCTATATATATACCCAATTTATAATTAATATAAGTGTGAATGATTTTGTTGGATTTATGGATTATGTACTGATGATTGAGAAGTCGGCATATAATATTTTGACCATATGTATGGCATGCTGAAAAATTAAAAATTCTAACTGATCGCATTATTTATCACATGATGTTTAGATTTTTCAATGTGTCACGTAGTGATTTTCTATTGATAAACATGATTGAATCATATCTATCTAAGAATGACTTCATTATATGTGACACGACGGTATGTGCACTAATTGGACATATATTATTTGAAATGATTTTAGGACCCATTAGTATTATAAATTAATCTTGTAAATTGCGTTAAGGGTACTATTGAGTTTTAATACACTAAGTATGCGTTTGTGAATTGATGTGTTTTGAGAGTCGATCAACAAAACATAAGTACACAGTACATAAAGTGCACATTGAGATTGTTCTTAGGGCATCTCCATTGAAACAAATTTGAAAATAAGTTTATATTAAGCTCCGTGAGATTTGTGTCATGCTATGTAAAATTTGTCCTACACTCTATTTTCACAAATATTTCACTATATTGAAACAAACCTTAACAATGCTGACATATGAGATATATGTAAATCTTTAATCACGTTACAACCTTCCAAACAAGATCAATCTTTAATCACGTTTGGAAGTTTGAAACATGATTAAAGTTTGAACCTTAATATGTTTGGAAGGTTGAAACGTGATTAAAGAGATAAAGACTGATCTTTTATCATGTTTTGTCCTTCCAAATTGATTAAAGATCAATCTTTAATCACGTTTGAAAACTTGAAAAGTGATTAAAGCTTTTCTAAGAACCGCTTCATGCAGACAAAACTGTTTTGTGGCAGAACAACACAAATCTGATCTTCCACATCAGCACGAACCGCTTCGTAATTTGACATGAAGCTCATCAAAAAGCTTCAATGGGAATGTCCTTATATTTCATCGAAATAGTAAAAGCTATATGATAAATTTTATTACCTTAAAACAAGATTAAATGAGATAACTACTCATGTATTAGAAATCATAGAACAGATTGTATTAGCGTTAAAAAGTATTTAATGCAAATTGAATAACTAAATATGTTTCAGGATTTTGTTACCATATGTAAATAAAGCAAAATAACAATAAAGTGTTGATCTAATAATCTTGTAATTCGAACCTTGGTTGTTCATTACCTAGCCAGCATTTTTATTTATATATATAAAGTCAGTTGTATATCTCATAAAACATTTGCACACTTCCTAGCTAGCATTTTATGGACAATTTTTTGGTCCACTTTTCAAGTGTGTCCCCTTAATGGACCAAAAATGAAGAGAATATATATATATATGTTCAAATGTCTCATTATAACAGCATCACAAAGTATCCCATTTTCAAGTTGCTGATGAGTTTAAGCATTGATTATGCTTTGTGATGTTGGGAGAATCTGATTTGTGGACATAAGAGTTGAAATTTACATTTGTTCTCAGATTGGTGTACAACTCTCTAGCAAGTGATGTATGTTGGTGTCTCAAGATGCAGGATGATCATAATAATGACGACTGTCTGTTACATTTTTTAAATATACTTGCACACACACATGTAGTATGATCTGCACTTGTTTATTTGATTGAGAAATTATATATATGAACAGAGTTCGATTCAGTTTTTAGCCGACGTAAAAAGGGTATTATTCGTGTGAGTGTGTAGTGGGCATGTTCATGTGGCCACTTATCTGTCTACATTGTTTTTACCTGTCTGTTCATTTGCACCATCAAAATAAATTATATCGTTTTGCGCACATAAAGAAAACAACATCTTTTGATAACAAAACAACGTAATTTTTATATACAAATCTAAGTCTTATAATAATATTATTTTTGAAACGTAATTGTAATTTTTATTTTAGAAAATCAGTCTAATTTCTTTTTTCATTGCACCCTTTTTGAAAATCGTGGTAGTTCTGACCGCAATTAGGTATACGGTGATAGTTCAGAGCCCCTTTTGGATTTTTCCCCTTGAATTAATCACATATCATAACGTACCAAGTGAAGAACATTGTTCCATAGGATTCATTATCACGTGATGAACACAATCCTTTAATTTCTCTCAAACTTATAGAGAGAGAAAGTTTGATATAATTCACCCTTCATTTGATCCATATTCTATATATATATATATATATATATATATATAAAATGCGAGTTGCAGAGTGATAAAATTGTTTACACACCTTAATGCTATATATAAGCACACATCATGGGTCCACCAAGAGAGCATAATACAAGAGATCGATCAACTGTCAAAATTTGCATCAACTAACCACACCGGTACCTGCTGACATTGTTGAGATTTTGTTACGGAGAGGAAGAAGATGAGCATCAAGCAACATACATATAGTAGTATAAACTATAAAGTCACCAGTAATAATATCATGTGAGATATGCTAAACAGTTTGGATTTGTTGATCTTTATTAGCTTGGCCTTCTCTGTTTGATGCATGTGAGTGTGTTCCCCTACGAATTTAGTCAACTGGGTTGTAGTGGCAAACAATATGAATGCGTCAGCACATCATGAAGTTGACATCATTACTATTCATGCTTACTTTCTTCCCAACACCTTTCCAATTTGTTCACAGTTGGTATTGAAAGTAACTGTATATGTATAAAGATAGCTGAAGTAGAATACATATTTTGAAGCTTGACATTTCCATCTTTTGAGCACAATAGTCAATCACTATTTCGTGTGAGGAATGAGGATATGAAACTCAATTGCCAATTGCTTTATCATTTAGGTCCCTCCACCAAACAAAATTACCCAATTGTCTCACTAATCAAGATCAGATATAGCATAGTATGCCCGGTGGCTTAAGTAGCTAGTTTGTGTGAGAAAGTAAAGATATTCAGGAGTCAAAATTGAGTTTCACACAAAGTAAAGATATAAAATCAAACTTAGTACAAAACCTCAAAGTAATGTTAACGACCCCTCATTCGTTAAACTATCACTTGCAGTAGAGGAAGTGAGGGTGTGAGATGATGTCTTTGGGGAGTCGTCCACCATCTACCTGCTCCGCGATCTAGGAATCCTAGTTTCGGTAGCTGGCCGCAGGTTCCCAAGAGTCTTTCGTTGCATAATTTACGCAACAGAATTTCAAGATCACCCTATATAGATCCAAACTTGTAGTCTTGGATTAAATAAACGGTGTTCGAGGCTAGCTCAGCCAGACTAGAGGCAGCATCTACCAAAGCTGAGGTGAGCGCAGCGAGACATGAGTCCAAGTCATCTAGGACCGAGCTCATAACGCCAGAAGCCCAGCAGAAGCCAACTAACAGACTTGTTGATGCGACTGCTAATAAAGGATCACAACTATCGAGCGACGTTCAACCGAGAGACTAGCCACCAAGGGACACATCACTGAGGTCATAGACAATGTAATTGTATGAAATTTTGATTTCATCATTTCAAAATGATATTTGTTCCACATTTTTGTTTTATATTAAATACTTTCCCTTGTATGTTGCATTGTTTGTCATCAAGTTTTATAGAAACTGGTCATCTTAATATTTTATATTAATTAGTATTTTTAAAAAGAAAAAAATTCAAAATGAGCTATAAACTATCACCGCTACCCAATTGCGGTCAGAACTATCACGATTTCCAAAATTAGTGCGACGAAAAAATATTAGACCGATTTTCTAAAATAAAATTCACCATTACATTCCAAAAC
Organism: Kalanchoe fedtschenkoi; assembly: GCA_002312845.1. NCBI lineage: Eukaryota > Viridiplantae > Streptophyta > Magnoliopsida > Saxifragales > Crassulaceae > Kalanchoe > Kalanchoe fedtschenkoi. The sequence goes on from NQLW01000058.1 coordinate 3,443,002, forward strand.
TAATATTATTATAAGACTTAGATTTATATGTGAAAATTATTTTGTTTAATTATCAAAAGACGTCGTTTTCTTTAAGTGCGTAAAACGATATAATTTATTTTGATAATTCCAAAAACGTGACTTACCTCCGACCAGATGAGATTCGGAAAAGGCTCAATGGACGTAGCTGGATACAATCGAAACTGAATGTGGCGAGGTTTGGTCTGCCGGTGAAGGTTATTCGGGCATTTGGATCCGGTGCTGGGTAGCTAATTGCTGCCAGCATCGGAACAACGGCGTTTCAACACAAAAAAATATGTTGGGTTAATATATTTCGAAAAAATAACTACAAGGACTTTTTTGAAAATAATGAAACTCAGCCACAGAAGATAAGGTTCGACTGATGAAGATGGAGGTTGTAGCCCTACTGGGAGCCAAAAGGCCGGCTGCGCTTCTCTCCGCGCCAACGGACGGCCGCCAATCGGCCAGCTTTTTCTCCGCGCCAAAGAACGGCCGCCAACCGGCCAGCTTTTGCAGCAAGCCCCACCTCCTGCACCGCTAATTCGCGGCGCTCAATCTGACTTCTCATCCTCAATTCCTCGCCAAAGACAACACCTCACGGCAAGACCTGCATTTTCCTTCCACGTCTGATCGCCTCCATATCCATGGTCAGTTGGGTCATGGGTGCGAAGGGATGATAAGCGGCAATAGCAACAATTTCCAAAGTGTGCACACAGTGTTTAGTTTCATTATTTACGAAAAAGTCCTCGTAGTTATTTTTTCGAAATATAGTAACCCAACATATTTTTTTTTATTGAAACGCCGTCGTTTCGGTGCTGGCAGCAATTTACTCGGGAACCTCGTCTTCAAAGTTCAACCCCAATCCCCAACTGCGAGCCAAGAGTGCTGCCTGCCCGCCTGAGAGACTGCTATTGGGCCGGGCCTGGATTCTCCGAGTGTGGGGCGGCTGATTCTTAGGTCTCGGATTCCCTTTTGCGGGCTCGCAACTCTCTCGGCTGCTCTGCCGTGTTGTGTTGAGTTTTTGAATTGGAACAAGGTTAGAGATTTTCTTGGTGGATGCGTTTATTTGATGCATTGAGTTGCAGTTGAGCGCCATATGTTCTGATGGAGGGTGTGAATACTTGGGATATTGTGCATGTGCCGTCGAAGCCGCGATTTCCTCCTGATAACCAGCCCACAGGTCTCTTTGTGCTCAAAATCTTTTGTTTTTATTTTGAAGATTGCTCATCATCATAATGTTGGAGGATTGTGTGCCCTACAGTTAATGTGTTTGCTTCAGCAATTGATCCCAAGTTTGCCAACTCGATCGTCAGGTCATTTCTCTTCGCTGTTTCATGCCCTTAGGCTGTGTTTGGTTTAGGGAAAATTTGATGGAAAATTAGTAAAATCTGTTGTTTGGTTTAGATGGAAAATTAGAGGGAAATAATTAGGTGGAAAATTGGATGAAAAATGTGATTCTTATTTCTAACAAATCAATCCAATCAAATTCAATGTATCTCAAACAAATAACCACTTTTTGAACAAATCCAATGTATTTCATCAAATTCAATGTATAAAGTGATGAAAGATTTGTTTTTTTACATATTTTCCATAAAATTTTCCATGATCATGGAAAATAAAATGAATTCCTAACAATTTTCCTTACATTTTTTTATGAAACCAAACAATGAAAAATTAGATGGAATCCTTCATGGATTCCATTTCTTTTCAATTTTCCCTCAAACTTTCCATTCCACCAAATTTTCCTTAAACCAAACACAGCCTTAATGTGTAAATATGATAGCTAATGAACACCCATGCAGCATCTTATGTTTTAGTATTAGTGAACTAACACTCTTTTCTATATTAATCACTCAACATATGTTTGTGCTCCACCAGGCGGCTAAATCAAATCGCACCCCTTGAGAATCTTCGGCATGTCAAACGAGTGAGGAAAGAGCGCCTGGAAGGAGGTTTGTAATTGGGTCCTCCAGTGTGCTCTTAGTTCAGTAAATGAATGTGTTTTCATGTCATCTGATGTCTCACACAATCTGCGATAGGATTTGCTCCAGTTAACTGAAATAGCGCTAATGGTCTTCTACAGGAAAGTTTCAGCTCTCAGTGATTTTGTGTCTTGCCCGTGATGGTGAAGATCATTTGAAGACTATACCTGCCGATATGTTGGAGCTCACATCATCCTACCAGTTGAGTGCTTTCATTACAAAGGTGGGTTAGCCTTTGCAGTACCATTAAGCTCCAGATTTTAGAAAAATCTTACATATCTCAACATTTTTTTCCTTATTTCCAATTAAAGCATAGTTCATTTCGCCAAAAATTTGTGTTAAACTCTAGTGTTTTTTTATCGTCTCTGTATTTTGAAGCCCACTCAAGACAGCTGTATTTATCTGTCGCTTATATCTAAAAAGCGCAGGTGTGTGGATTCCCTGCTTCATCAAAAGAGGAATGGGAAGAGCAGTGCAAGCTATGGCCTACGTCCTATCACCCGCCCACTTAGTAATCTTTACTCATCATCCATTTCATATGATTGTATTTTCTCATGTGCCCTTATAATTATGGATGCTTTGCTTAGAAAGCTCTTTTCTATACGAACCTATCTATTATTTTCAGAGTTCTCTTTTTTTGCATCGAACCCAATTAAGTGAGTTTGTAATGCCCTGACTCCTTGGGCATACTATGGATGCCTTGGAGGGCGTATGTGAAAGCTTCATAACATCTTGTTTCCCCACTTCTTTAATATCTTATTATGAATGTTTGTATGAACAGAAAAGCATTCCGTTAAAGAATCCAAGGATTTCTTTTTCTCTGTTTTTTTGTCTGATACATTGGTAATTTCTAATATGGCAGCAATATTGATGGCATCACTGGCTTCAGTGAAGAGGATGCTCAATCTGTTTGTAGTTTTACGAGGTTCGCTTTGCAGTTAGCTGCAATCTCTGGAGTTGCTCAGGTATATGGTAATACTTCAAATCAACCAACTGCCAGCACATTTCCGTTACAAGATTATTAGGTTCCTGGTTATTCATTTTATAATCAATTGTATCTGTCATGTCAAGATTCAATTGAAATTGATTTTTGTATTCCCTTGACTTCTGTTTGTGAGAATCTGTGATGTGCTTTATAAATATAACTATGCCGCTATAATGCAGGTACATAATGCTGCGGTTATTGTTGACCCATCCGTTAAACAGGTTATAGCAAGTGCATGTGATGACGTATTCTATGGGCAAACCCTAACTGAAAAAACAAATTCACATAATAGCTGCCATGAGCAAATATCACATCACCATATTGACTTGAATGGAGCTGCAACTCAAACAGCTCCATGCTCAAATGGAAAGCCAAATGAGTTGAAACATCATTATGGTAGTGTTTCTTGTTTGCATCCTTGGCAATGGAGCAAACAACAAGCTTACACGAATTCTTGTTATTGGCACCCATTAAGACATGCCGCAATCGCAGCCATTGAATACTCAGCTGCCAGAGATAGGCAGCTTTACCCAGGTCCTGCTCAAGATATTGATGGTTTCAGTGAAATGGAACAAGTGCAATCTTCTTTGGAAGACTCTCCATTGAAAAGACAAAAAACAGCAAAGGTACACGAGCTTCATTGTTGTACCTTGACAAAAATGATTGATTCTTTATGCACCCCTGCAAAAGGATATTGAGGTGCTCTTTTGCGGATAACTTTTGTTTATATTTGTGTGGAAGTTGACCTAATTAGTATATTTATCAATTATATGCAGTTCAATATTTTGTTGTATATTTGGCGTCTCTCTGTTGCTTAAAACTTTTTACCTTCTCCCTCTGCTAATGCGGGGCTATATTCCTGTGCCTCCACGACCTGTCAGGATAAAGATGATGCGAGACATGAAGAGGATGATAATGATCGTACCTTGAAGTTGCCAAGGCCTTATTTATGCACTGGCTATGACATATACCTGGTTTGGGAGCCGTGTGTTATGTGAGTTGCATTTCTACAGTGATTTTTGTTTTTGCACCATCATATTTTCTGTTTAAACGTTAGCCTGATTCATTGAGTCTACGTTTTGATGATTTTGTAATTTTATGTACCAATTTGTGGTCTCAGGTGTGCAATGGCTCTCGTCCATCAAAGGGTTAGGCGAATTTTCTTTGTTTTCCCAAACACTCATGCAGGTGCTCTGGGCAGTGTCCATAGATTACAAGGAGAGGAAAGCTTAAATCATCACTATGCTGTTTTCAGGGTAATGGTTCCTGAAGAAAGCCTTGCCATTGTAAAATAAAAAGTAAGTTAACCAGTCATTACATGGTGAGTGATACACCAGCAGACTTGCATAATAGAAAGAAAGAAACCCCAGAGCAGCAGACTGAAATCTACAGAAACAAGAGTTCAGTGATGAAATCGTCCTTGGGAGAATTTGCTGTGTGGTTCCTTAGAGTCTCATTCAGGCTGGATTCGATTATATAATCAACACATGAATGCCAGATTTGAGTGTAAAAATGAATTATTTTCAAATAGGAATCCATGGCCACCCGAAGCTCTGGAAAAGGCACTATGGATGTGCCAACTATGCTCAAGGTTATTTAAAATCATAATTGTATCACATCTTGAATTTAGCAAAATTTACATTGAAAAATTTAGTCTGTGCTGAGTTAATAAATTGTTATGGAATTTGTACAATTTCACATGATGTCATAACCAGTTCATGAAGTAGTAATTTGTTAACAAAATATTCTCCTTGTCTTCAAAATCTTACACCAGCTATTCTTTGATAGTAAATCTGCAATGGGTAATTAATTGTATGACAACTTAAGCTTCACGCTCTTTTCACAATTGGGAGACATTCGAGATCAATGGGCATTATTCTTACTCTTTAACAGGTCAATCTCCTGAATTTGCTGATACAGAACTCCCAATAATCTTCAGTATTAGTATGCTAATTTCCTTGAGGAGTTTGAGTGTAATGATTCCAAAGAGCAAAACATAAACTCACCACATAACTGCGGCTGCACTGAGTCTACAAAGCTCGGCCTATGAAGCTTCACCTCAACCAGCAAAAACACCCCGTTGTGGCTTTCAGATCCTGATAAGTGGTGGCTCGTTACAAAACTCACCAATTCAAAATAAAAGCAGGCATCAAAGACTATTGCAATTGTATTCATATGTTGCTGAAGCAGAATTCAATTGTGCAGAGGAAATCCCATATAGTATTAAAATAAAAAGGTCGCAAGAATTGTCTGTTCTTAGATTACCCAGCTGTTCTACCAATGCCTTGATCTTAATTACAGAAGGGGATACAGTTGACCTAGGGCTCAGACGGTTGCTACTGATTTTCGACAAAAGAAGTTCCAAACATGGTAGAAATACAACATAGTCCGCCTAGGACAGTTGGTGCAGCAACAAGCCACCCCAACAACTGAAATTACTGAAATCCAACTATCGGACAGTAGGCGTAGTACCGAACAAATTCAGCCATTCAAAATCAAATAGTAGGGGATCAAGCATATCAAAAATATAAAAGATAAATGACCAATAGTGAACCTGATACTAAAACATATATCTGCTTATGGTTTGAAATAGAAGCCGATGCAGAATAAAAGTTCTGGTAACTCGAATGGTGAACTATGCAGAAGCCTACTCATTTTAATACAAAAATGTCTATAGTCCTGTTACTTACCGCATTAACAATACTCCGTAGAACCTCATTAGATTAGAGGCATCGCCAATCAGCACCCGCTTCAAACACCAGTTGTCAGTGGAAAGTGAGTCCCACCTGTGATGAAGTCGACGAAACACAAGAAGGGCACAACCAGACTTGCTTAAAGAAATGCATTTGAGAAAACAATTTATATCCAATGATGAGTTGATGAGTAAATGGCTCAAGACCACATGCATTCACACGAAACAGATATTGCCGGCAGAAAACTCCTTTGTGCAGACGTCTCTCATTTCCTTACCACTCACTAAACAATAAAAAAAAAATTCCATTGAAACTAGCATAATATAAACTATCCTCAGTTAAGCATCTCAACTAGGTAGTTCTACTATTTGACTTGCCATTTCAAGTATACATTCAACATGATTATAGCCGATGGAGTAACTAAACAGAGAACCATCAGGATGGCATGATGCTTCCAAATCAACTAATACATGCGTAAGGATATCTTGCTAAATTACAGTATAAAAAGTTAAGCAGATACAAATCTAAGAGCGAAATTCTGAGAGCAATGATTCTTCAGACACTTGTTTCACACTCTCTTCACAACCATACATCACCCAGCACTTGGTCATGGGGAAAGCTCCGTCCTTTAACCAAACGTCAGTGAATTGATACCACAGTTTCTGGTGTTTTACTTAAATATTGTAGTGGGTTTTCAGATAGTTGCAACTAGTCGATTCAGAGCCTAGAGGAACACTGCTTTGATGGAAGTGAGGACACTGAAGAAACGTTGGATGAGATGGTCAAACACTTGATTTGAAAAAGAAGTATCTTGAGTTCAAATCTCCTCGAGGCACTAGTTCACCTTTGTAGCTAGCTCTACACGAACTTTCCTATTTGATCCTTACTAGTAACTCTTTTTTTGTTGGACTTGATGAGGCTATGGAAACATTTATTGTTTGCGACTGTTAGGGGCGGCTTGTTGCTTGAGAAGGCCTGACTTGTGGGCATAATCAAAATGCTCACTGGTCTTGGGTTGAAGTCTGATGTTTTGTCCGTCTGCTCTGCTTCCAACATGTAATAAGGTTGTCCACAAAAATCAAGTTCAATGATCTTCTCCCAATCAGAATCAGCCAAACCCCAGTCGCCTGTTAAGAAAATTCAAAGTCAATGGTCTTCTCCGAATCAGAATCAGCCATTTTCCTGACCCAGTCAGACCCCGGCCGCATTTAAGAGATTGAAATAATGAAGAGGCTTGAGGGATTAAAGAGCATAAAGTTAACTCCATCCTGTGATTTACTGAATATACATGATGCGGAATTCATCAGCTCCAAATGGGTACTCAAACTTGGTACTTTTCTTCCTCCACATCTCCTTTCTTTGCATGCATCCCTCAGAGTCTGTGATTGAAGATGATGAGAGATGCTTGAGAGGGATAAAGGAGTCCTTGCAGGATCCACAGGGTAAGCTTGACTGGTGGACTAACCCAAATTGCAGTGCTGATTACACCTGCAGCTTTGCGGGTGTCCGTTGGTGGGACGAAACTGAAAGGCGGGTGCTTGGACTTAACCTCAGCGGTTTCGAGCTATCTGGAACTCTTCCTGATTCTTTGAAGTATTGTGGGAGTTTGGTGGATCTTGATTTATCAAATAATCAGCTGTTCGGGTCCATTACTGACATCTGTTCCTGGCTTCCTTATTTGGTGTATATTGATTTATCTAACAATCTGTTTTCGGGTTCCATCCCGCCTCAAATTGTGAATTGTAACTACTTGAATGGCCTCATGCTTGCGAATAATAGGTTGTCGGGCAACATACCCGATCAGATCTCTTCAATGGTTAGGCTCAGATATTTTTCCGTGGCGGATAATGATTTGGAGGGCTCCATCCCTGTGATGACAAATGTGTTCGGCACGGAGGCGTATGAGGGAAATAATGGACTTTGTGGGTTGCCGTTGGAGGAATGTGGCGGAGAAGAGTTTTGCCATAAATACTGCTGCTGGTGTTTTTGGTGCGGCTATGGGGTCGTCCTGTGGATCTGGGTCGTGGTGGCGGTGCTCCGTGGAATCTGGTACGGGGAGGTGAGAAGGGCATGGTGTTGGTAGACTTTACAAAGCTTGTGCAAGTTTCTGTAGACTGGCCAACTGACTTCTGGTAGAAAAATTTTCAAATTTGTCACACTTGCTTTCTTTGCTATAATTTCTATCTTCTCATTTGGTTTGTTTTATCGTATTTTTACATTTTCGCTATTTTATACAACAATTGGAACCACTAAAGTAGTACGAAACAAGTACGGCAAATTTGGAAATTTCTTGTTCGGAGAGTTTTGTGTGACACACAATTGCCACTGCCACAAACATATGATGATTACATGGGGTCTCTGTGACATTATGTCTGGGATCGTACAGTCGTACTAATGTTATTTTATTAACTTCACCAAACTTCTTTTAAATTTAGAATTTAGATACCCATATAAACATAACGTGAGCTTAGCGCTTACATGAATCTAGTCCAGATTTATGGGAAAAAGAAGTAGAAAGAACACAAAATCTTTTCTTATTTTGTTTTCTTATATTTTATACTGAGAAAAAATATATTTTTTTGTCGGTGCGCGTATATCATTATGATCGAACTACATAATTTTAAGTTTTTTTTCTTATTTTTTATTCTATGTACAATTTCAATTGCATTATTCCAACAAAATAATATCAAAGTTTAGAGCTTGTGATGGTGACTTCCTCGTGATTTGACGTTGCACCTTTTGGTGATAAGAATAGTTTTATGATGTGGAGAAAATAAATGAAGACTTTTTTGTTGCATGAGAAAATGCATGTGCTTTAAAAGGTAAATACCACAAAGATATGACTTTTTAGGAGATCGAGAGACGAAAGAAGGACTGTTTAGAGCACTCCAATTATCCTTGAAGGATGAATTTCATTGAAAAGTTTTGTATGCAAAAACGACTAGAGAATTGTAGAAAAAATTAAATTTTTTAATACAGTAAAAAGATGTTAAACGATCGACTACACTTGAAGACTTGACTTGTTAATTTCAGGATGAAAGAAGAGTGTTCCTTAAAAAATCATATGAATGACATTAATGAAATTGTTCATGACTTAAAAAGTATGGACAATAAATTTGATGATGGAGATGAGGATGTGGTCATCTTATTGTTGTGCTTTTTTTTAGAAAGAGGTTGATCCGCTTAAATTTTTTTAAAGAAAGAGTAAAAAAACCTAACTCATGGCAATACAAAAGAGCATCGCTTATTGTTGTCCGCTGAAAGGGTAATAACTTATCCTATTTTGGGTATTTATACTTAAGATATTTGAGTCGTTTCCGAGTGATTAAGAGTGACTTATAGTTCATTTTGTCACTTGTAGATTAAATATGAAAAAAATAGTTTTGGAGAAGGAAAAGAATGGAAAAGATGCTAATCGAATCAAAATCAGAAAAAAAGTCAACTTCAGGGGGGCCAATATGTGAAAAGGGAAAATTCTAGGGGCCGAACTGTAAATTTTTAAAAGTTGTGAAGACCAAGCTCGACCCGAGTCATGCTAATTTTACTCAAGCATGACCCAAGTCGTGCTAACGGAGCATGGATAACCAGCAGACATTAGCTCGACCCAGATCGTGCTTAACATTCGTAAGGCTCGATCCTGGTCGATTTTACGATCTAAGGACAACACTCGGCTCGATCCAAATCGAGCCGGATACAGAAGACACAATCCAGATCATGTTTTTGAACTAAAGACGATAAAGAGCTTGACCCGGATCATGCTAACATGTGTTGTGCGTAAAAAGGCCATATGCGAGCATATTCGACTTTACCTTCCCATACCTCTTTTGACGATAATATTCCTTCCAAAAATTGTTAATAGTTATTAGAAAATACAAAATATCAACTCAACTATAAATAAAAGACTCGTACTCAAATCCCGGCACGCTTGGCATCACGACACATCTTCTTGCCAGAAGGATCAGAGGGATAAATTTCGTTCAGAGTTGGAGCTTCAAGAGAATAAGCTCTCCTCTACCATATTTTTTTTACTTTCATAATTATTTTATAATTGTTATTTTAATTTTACGTAGTGAGTAGTCATCTCTGTCTTAGGATCCTACGGATCCGAGGTTGCATACAAATTAAACTTTTTCATGTTTATTAATTAAGAATATTTTTCATCCATGTTATTAGTACTTCTTTAAATGTTATTGTGTATGTCTATTGCTTTAGGGACGCTTTTATATTTTCATGCGTAGTGGTTCAAATTTTAAATATGCATACTACAAGAACTTAGTTTAGGATTAAATCTATTACCCTCTTGGTAAGAATTTTCCAATTAACTAAGATCGGAATCAGGTTGGATTAGAAATTCTATCTAGTTGTAATCAATATATCTAGTCAATCGAAGACCAAAATTGGGAGTTGCCTAGGATTATTGAGTGGTTAATTTATCATGCTGCATGTTTAGAAAATATTTGTTTATCACTTTTTGAATGGTATCTGTGAGATACGAAGACCGGAATCGGGAAACAACACGATACGAAATCAATTATAGTCAATAGTTTGCTGCGTAGAAACACCCAAAAGGACTCGTAGTGAATTATTGAGTAACATGTCATATTATTAAAATTGCATGATTTGGATGATTAATTTACTCCTGAATAACTTGATGAGTTTTACATGCAAGTGATATAGAAATCCTAGGATGTTTATACATTATTAAATTCTTGCTCTATGTCATAGCTTTCAGTTTCTTTAGTAGTTATATTACTTCCAATTAATTCGTTCAGAATTGAATAGATATTAATTAGGTTACTAGTGCCTAGCAAGCCTTTTATTCCTGATACTTAATAATTTTATATGACTGCAGTGATCCCTAAAATGAATATTGACACATATATATGGTCAAACATACATCTGTCATGCTCTCTACCTAAATTTTTGTGTATTTTTTGAACTCGATTCAGCAAAGAACTTGGATTTGTAAACTTTTGGTAACAAAACAATGCAGGTACTAGAAATTATTTTAGGAACTTGTAAACCTTGAAAAAAGATAGTAACAAGATCCATCAAATCATTAGATCCATCAAACCTTGAAATATCTAGCAATCAGAGAAAATAATAATATGTAGATTATTTAATTTTCTGAAATAAAAAAATTAGAACTGCAACCTCATGTGGTTTGATATCAAACAACACCAATGTCATTTTAACTGAGGATAATTCCACTCTGATGCTATTTTTCTACGTAAGATCTGACCTGTAAGACCTGCAGACAGGGCAGAATGGATAATATCGGGAAGTGCAGAATTATGAAAAAAAAATTACGCAACAAATCTGAATCTCATATTACATTGGCCACCTTAAAAAGCAGCAGCTCGCTGCCATCTAGTTTTGGAAAAAAACTAAACTATAGATGTATACCGATTTGAAAACTCTATAGTAGAGGCAGTTCGTAAGTCGTATGAGACACTCAACAGAATCTGTTTTATCGGCTCCTCGTAGTTCATTTATGGCTTCCTTTTGAGACGGCAAATCAATAGAGCTTATGGGTGTGAAGTTCCTGCAAACAATGGTCCCTGAATGAAAGCAAATATGAAATACGGTGAGCATCATTATGATATGCAATCAACAAAACATGACATGAA
>NQLW01000058.1:3481745-3528313 GCA_002312845.1 Kalanchoe fedtschenkoi
ATATAAAGGAACATAGACTCTTTTTTTCCTGGATTGCACTTCTTTTTTATGTTATTCCGCCTCTTCTGAGAACATCGAATGACCCTAAAAACATACTCTCTTTGCGGGGTATCTTTTTTTTTTTAATCAAATTTCCTTTTTTATCTCTTTGCCTCAAACTCCATCTACTTCTGCTGATTTTTTTTAATGGAATTTGCAGGAGTGTAATGTAGAAGATGTTTCAGATGAGGATGAAGCTAAAAGTACCAAGGATAAAAAATCTAATGGTTCAGATGGGAAAGGGACCAATCTTATGTTCAAAATAACAAACAAAGTTGCATATAAGACTGTTTTGAAAGGTACATAGACTACACACTGACTCCTTTCTGTTGTTTATCTGTACACTTTAATTGCTTTATACAAGATTAACCTAGAATGACTTGACGAGGATGCATCGGACATACAGTAGAGAATCTTTCACATCTTAATTAAGTTCAGTCAGGCAACTTTTTCTCCTGTTTTGTTATATATTGATGGGATCCATTGAAGGTGTAATCAAAATCTTAATCAAGGGTCTAGTATCAGGTTCACAGTTTATATGGTATACACTGTTCAAACATGCACAAAAAGGCTACATGCGTGTAGCTTTACAGCTATAATGCATGCCATGAACTCCAATGTTCAGTATCATTGAGGGTATGATTAATGATTTAGTGTTACCATTAGACCTGCTCACCATCTTTGCATTACCAACTGTTCATGGTTATGAGTGTTAGATGTCTCTATTTCTGCTTAAGGATAAGAATGGGTTCATCTGAGGATTTTATGCTATGCAGCTCATAGCGCTCTTTTCTTGAAGGCTGAGAGTGTGGCTGAAAAGAATGAATGGCTAAATAAATTAAGAAATATCATGGATCCCTCCAAGGGAAGTCAAGGAAAGAGTGCACCATCTGAAGGTGGAGTTCCAATGCGCCAAAGTCTCTCTGATGGATCGTTGGTAAGTTTTTAGCCTCCAGATTGAATTGTAGCTTGTGTCAGGTTCTCAAAAATTATTTATCATGTGTTCTTAGTTTTTATGCTACTTGATTTCTGTCTAATTCTTAAAGCTTGGAAATATATTTCAGGATACAATGACTCGAAGACCTGCTGATCCTGAAGAAGAACTAAGATGGATGTCGCAGGAAGTTCGTGGCTACGTGGAAGCTGTTCTAAACAGTCTTGCTGCTAATGTTCCTAAAGTAAAGTGATCTGTTTTTTTTTTTATCAGCACATTTGTGTTGATCACGATGAGTTGCAGTGATCTTATTATTCATGCAGGCAGTTGTTCTCTGTCAAGTCGAGAAGGCGAAGGAAGACATGTTGAATCAATTATACAGCTCTATCAGGTTTGAGATCGTTTTACTAAGTTTTTCATCCATCCTCAGGCTTATTGTTTTGGCTGTAATTTTTTTATTGTCTTACAAGTTACAAGTGACATTTGAAGCCTTTGATCATTCATTTTTTTCCTCTCCATATTTAGTGCACAGAGTTCAGCCAGAATCGAGCAACTCCTCATGGAAGACCAGAATGTAAAAGGTAAAAGGGAGCGGTATCAGAAACAATCAGCTTTGCTCTCAAAACTAACACGGCAGCTTGGCATACATGATAATCGTGCAGCTGCAGCTGGGTCGACTGATGATGCAGGTACGGCAGGATAAAGCATATATATGCTCATACTTGAAGTTGCTTATATTCTATATAATATTATCTTTATTATGTTTGGCATCTGAAAATATTTTTGTTCTGAGTCTTTGATTGACAATTGCGGATATAGATAAACATATTTCTATGCAGTATGTTTCGCGAACTGATATAAAAATTAAGATTATAATTTATAAGCAAGAATATTTCCTTACAGTATGTTTCGCCATAGCTATATTCTGAAAGATCTCATAGCACTGGGTTATGTTTTTTTAAGCTGACCTTAATGAGTAGGTTCTGTAGAAGGTGCTATTTTTATTAAATAACTTTTACTGGAAGTGAGTGATTGCTAGCTTTTAGAAATTTTGCACACAAAAAAAAAAAAAAAAATTCTTTCTAGCTACTGCTCAACATTGATGAGTTTGTAAACCATCTGTCTGCTAGCAATGGGATTCACGCTCGGCCATGAAAGAGATAGAAAACCTTAAGGTTGTTGAGCAATGACTATCCCACATCGCCCTTTACATGCTCTCAGACGATCCTCACATCGCCCTTTACATGCTCTCAGACGATCCTTATATATAGTTGGGCTCCCTCACTCATTGCCAATTGGTTTTGAGTATAGATCCAACTATATTAACATGGTATCAGAGCGGGTTTTCGCCTCACCCTTTGTATAAAACCCGTAACGGTTATCTTCTCCGCACGAGGTCCCCACTTGCTGCCCTTATCAGAGGCTCTTGCAAGTGAGGGTGGGTGTTGAGCAATGGCTATCCCACATCGCCCTTTACATGCTCTCAGGCCCTGAGATCCTTATATATAGTTGGACTCCCTCACTCATTGCCAATTAGTTTTGAGTGTAACAAAGGTTACTTTGCTTGATAACCCTTCTAAACTGTTTACCATGTCTTTATGATGCAGAAAGTAGTCCAAGAAGTAGCAGCCAGACAGGTGATGACTGGAGATCAGCCTTTGATGCTGCTGCCAATACGAGGTCTTATTCTAGGTCCGGTTCAAATGGTCATAGTCGACACAGCAGTGATCCTGCACAGAATGGCGACTCCGGGTCAAACTCCAACAGCCGCCGTACACCTAACCGGTTGCCTCCTGCCCCACCTACCTCAGGTTCCAAATACTTTTAGATGGCCTTCTTTGATTGACCGACCTATTCCATTCATTTTTAGACCAAAGCAATTACCAAAAGGAGGTTTTGTTTTTGGTTGCCTGGCGGTTACGGAAATCCAGGCTGTATAAGTTTCTTACTAGACATTTTGTTGTCTCATTCATCCTCTCCCAATTTTGTAATCTGCAGTTGACATGAGATGTCAGATGTCTGCGGTGCATTTGAAACTGAAATCAGTAGCTTTATATATGAGTCGGTATCATTTATGTCCTGCAAATTACGTGACTTGGAACATTAATAGCTCTGACTAGCTCTTTGCCCACGCTCTACTTGCTTATGTGTGTGTCTACGATGTATATATTTTTGTAAATAAAAATATAAAAAGGAATTATGTACTATATCACACATGAGAAAGTATCTATATTTTTTAATGGGGATCAAAATAGCAGTGTTCTAAAAGGCAGTCTACGCGGCTGCCAAACGCCCCGATTCGGTGCTGGGCGCTCAAAAATCGATTAATTTGATCAACTCCCGATTCGGCGCTGGACGGGTAGGAACAACTTGCTACGTCCGGAGCCGGCGACACCCATGGGCGGGGACAGCTTGCCGCGTCCGGAGTCGGCCGATCTGCTGGAGTAGGAGGTGTCGTCGGATGGATTAAGGTAACTTTGGAGAAGAAGGAGAGTTTCTATTTTATTCGATTTAAGTTGTTGTAGTATTAGAAAAATACAATTCGACCCCAACAGGTTCAAAGTATAATGTAATTTGATCTTACTTGTCAAATTCGAGTTTAAAAAAATACAATTTAACCCCCAAAGTTTTTATTATATTGAGTAAGTTATGCTTTTTATCTTTCATTCAAAATATTGGAGAAATATTCTTACTCATAAAAATATCGTTAAACTATGATTGAACATGTTTTAAATTGAATATTTAAATATGATATTTTTAATTACATATTTTATATTAAATTAATATATTAATATATATAGCACCGCCTAATCATCCGATTAATCCTTCCGCCTAATATCCACCTAGCCGATTAATCGCTAGGCCCCAAGTCAACCGCCTAGAATCGCCTAGCGCCTTTTAGAACACTGCAAAATAGTGTCCGAAGACATGGAGCAGTAGTAACAGACGAGAAAAGTTGAAAAAAAAAGCGGGAATTAAAATGGAGATAAGAACTAAAAGACACTGAACTCTTTAAAAGTTAATCAGTTGTACCAACTACAAGAAACAGTAACAATCATCTAAAAATATTTAAATAATGTCACATCAATGTGTCAGTATGAGTATCTTAAAATTATGTATGGCTCTCATTGTCCGAATTTTTTTCTCTTTCAAAATTAACTTCTTTTCTTCATTCATTATCAATGTGGCATGCTCATTTAAATTTATATTAGGTTTACACTCTTCATCAATATTATCCACGAATATTAGTTTCATCTTTGCTTGTATATAGAACGAAGATGCTACATGTGTTTTTTTATCTCATTCACCAACCGACATGTCATCTCCACGCCTTGTTTTAACGAAGATAAAAGTATTTTCACTGATCAAAGTAACAAAGTTTGTTAAACTATCTTCACGCTTATGCTAGGCGAAGTTGTTTAATTCCTTCGCGAATGAAGGATGCAAATATTATTTAAGCAATGTGCGTTGTTGACATTAATGAAGTTCTTACAATTGAAATCTCATTCACAGATCGGCTCTCTCTCACCCAATCGTTGCTCTCTCCTTTCTCCTCCCCTTTCACTCTCATTTTCCCCCTTGCAGGATTTTTTTTCAAATTTGGCTTTTTCGTTTCATTTTCTATCATTTTTGAACCCCCGCTTGGTTAGTTTTCCATTCTGACCTTTTCGCAGTTCAAAACTGCGAAAATCCCTGTTATTTTCGTTGTTCGGAACCGCGAAAAGCTCCATATGATTTTCGTACTTCGTAACTGCGAAAATCATGGAGATTTTCGTAGGTCACAACTGCGAAAAATCATATGTCCGCGAGAATGAAGTGGACAATCATGTGAAATATTCTTAGGATTTCAATTTACGCAGTTCGGAAGTGCAAAAAATTCTATGATTTTCGCACTTTGTAACTGCAAAAAGGTCAAAACGGGAAACTAACCAAGCGGGGGTTCAGAAATGATAGAGAATGAAGCGAAAAAACCAAATTTGAAAAAAAATCCCTTGCAGCCGCCGCGTACCCTCACAGAGCTGCCCTCTTTGCTGTTCCACCATCATCATGCTCGAAATATGGCCTTTCTCATCCTTAGTAAGCATCATTTTTGTCTTGTTAATGTCAGTTTTAGAGTGGATGTCATTTGGGTTAGATTTAGGGCTTTAATTGATTTTTGAGTTAGGGTAATGTAAGGTTAGGATAGTTTAAGGTCGGTCCACACATGTGGAGGTGCTCTCTCTAGAGGTCATATACGTTGAGGTGGCGAACGCCATGCTGTTTTAATGAGACAGTGCTACTCGGAATATTTCTTTGCTGGAGCACATTGGACCGGTCGATCACATCATTCTACATGCGCAGCCTGGACATGTTCTACTTTGATCTTGGAGGGGAGGTACATCACTTATTTTCTTATGTGTTTTTTTTTTCAAATATGTTTAAGATACGTTACTTACTTATGATTTACCTGATTTTAAAAGATGACTCATATAATGAGATCTAACATCACCATATTAGGGATATGGACGCCCAAGTCACCCCCATGTAGCTTAGGCCTTCATTTACGCATGAACCATGGTCCATAACCTAAATGTAGCACCTGAGCTGTTGTGGAGCATTGGAGATCGGAGATGCACACGTTCCACCTTCACAGTGGCGAGATGATTATGATACTACAAGACATCACATTGCTCACTAGTTAATAGTTAATGACGACGTCATTGTACTGCTTGTGTTGGGAAATACAAGCAGATTAGAGGCGTGCTCCTACTGCTTCAGTTTTGGTTCCAGGAGCGGATGTTGAAGGAGAAACCACAGCTTACGGGACCACCCTCACATTAGAGGCCAACTAGTGTAAAGGAGAACCCACAGATGTAGCCCGATGTCTGTTTTGGATAAGTACTTTATTTTGTATAAAACATTAACATTTTCTTTATTTATTTCTTATGTACGTAAACTGTTTGTTATTTTAACAGAAGTTGGATCGGGACACGGACATATACACATAGTCTGCATTAGGTTTTATGGTACTATTGAGATCAGCTAGACCGGAAGAGTCCAAATCTCACACGGGCTCTCTATGACATCATGTGTCTTAAGAAGGTTAATGATACCTTCTTACAGAGACACGACATATGGATCGCTGAAGTTCTCCTCATTGGCTTCTAGGTGTTGGAGTGGCATTATCTGTCCCGGGTAATGCGCTAGTTTGGGTGGCAGCCAAAAATTTCTGAGCCTACAAGACATGGGCATACTAAGATGTAAAAGATTGACAGGCGGAAGGGGAAGCTTGGCGCATGGGGCACTAATGTTGGATTATGATATGGGAGCAGAGGCACGCAGTATTTTGTCAACTCCACTATTTAAGACGTTGTGGCACACACTACGTACATAAATTGGTGTGACTGAATTTCTCATCAGATCATCCAGCCTCCACATTATCAGGCGCCTGCTTTTCAGCTGACTGCACATGATCGATCTACTTTGGTAAGTGCAAAAAGTTTTCTATATGATTTATGAGCATGTTAAAAATGTAATCTCACTATATCTTATTTTACAACTAAAGATGCTTGTGTACATGTGTAAGGCGGTTGCTAGGATATTCACGAGCGATGGCGAGATAGTGAAGAAGATCATTCATGATCTTTTTTATTCCACTCATTCTGAGCTGGACATCGTGGATAAGGAGTCACTGATTTTTAATGAGGCTTCCCAGATCTTTCAGTGTTACTCATGTAATACTTCCCATTCTTAAATCTTTATTTATTTCATATAACCAACTGTCAAAAATTGACACTGATTATGTAATCTTTACAGTTGCAGGCCCAAGTTCTTTCGGAGCTGCTTCAGTGGATGATTGAGAGCCATTGGTTGAGCCACGCGACCGACCCACATGTTCAGTACAAATCATACAGTATTGCGCGATGATTATGATACTACAAGACATCACATTATTCTCAAAACCCCCAAAAAAAGTTTTCTTTTTTTTGTTTATTTACAGCCTAAATCCTTCTCTGACTTGTACTGACAAAAACTGATGAAATTTCTTTTGTCAATTCTGGACAGCTCCGATGGAATTTTGACACGTTGCTAGATCCATTTAAAAGAAGACTTCAAAATCTCTCAAATAGCTACTTGTGGGTCTTCACCAACATTTAGAATTGAGAGTTATGATTGTTGGAAATTTGATGTTGCTTGCGGGTTTCTTGACGTGATGTCCTCATCAATAGACAACGTCTATTTGACGTAAATAGGGTGACCATTGATGATCAGAAGTTAAGTATGGGCACAAATGTTCCAGATAGAAGTTAATGGAGTAATTGTTAATATTGGCATATATAAGTTAAGACCGGATGGGTGTTAAAGGAGGTTTGATAATAGGTGTGTCAAAGGAGAATCTCAAGAAGATTATATACTGACTGTTGGACGACCATTAAAGAGCAAAGTATAACGAACGAATCCACCCAAAGACTGTTTAAAGGAAGAGAGCTCCTCAAAAGAAAAAAAAAACTCAATCAATCCTCTCAAACAATCAAACTACTCTTCACGATCAAATTGTGTCAACAATCTTGAATACTCCAATAATGCTTTCAAGTTTGAACACTCCACCAGTGCCTTAAACCTTTCAAGCCCTCAGGAGCGGTATCTTCTCCTATTTATTATTTGAAGTCCTCTAAAAGCCACAATATTTTTTTACTTTTAATTTTAAGCCCTCAAAAACAGCATTTTGCTCTTCTTTCCAAAACTCCAATAATGGCCATTGTTGTTTTCTGTCTAAGGTTTTGTATTAAAAAAAACTCATGCGAATCTTTTTTATTTTCAAGACATTTAAATCTATCTTTGAGAAGACATGTCCTGCTTACACACAACTGTATTGGGACACCTGAGCAACAACACCTACTACCATTCGGTTTCCTTCCATATAAAAATTCGGGTAAACATTATTTTCCTCATATTTTTGTTCTCTGTCATTTTTCTTTTAGAAATTTTAGCCCGAGACATCAAACCAAAGTTGATATTTAGGAGATCAATATTAATGAGGCTTGTAAAATACGCTTCCACTTCATTTGCAATTTGGCATGCCATATAAAAGCTAATATTTCTGAAGTCTATTTCCAAAAGTAACCATGTATTTGATTCTGCATTCAGTAACACTTAGAGTGAATGATGCATTATAAATTATAATGAAATGATGAACATGACTATTACACAGTTTAACAACAAGAAGAACCAAGATAAGCTCATGAAACAAAATTTCCTGGATTTTCCTTCTGCTGCTTTCTTCACTCCCCCCAAACAGGTATTATAGACACTAGAAATTACACCTATGAATAATCTCACCATTGCAAACAATCCAAAAATTATGCTTATGATAAACACCACAAAACCCTTGTTCTCTACAGATGTTTGATTTCTGCGGACCTTCTCAACCTCCAACCTGGCACGCATTAGAAAAGAAAAATACAATGTCAGCATAAATTTTGACAGGAACTATCATTTGATGCTACGAAGAAGAAATTTGAAAAAACTACAAGTAGATGTCAAAGAATGACAGTAACCTGAGAAGGACATTGTCTTTGACTATGTTATCCAACTGCACAGATACATGCGATTTCCAAGAAATAAGATCATCCATTTCTTTAGCCTGCACTAGAAAAGATGGATCGAGTTAAAAATACCACACCGGATTCGGAAAAAAGTTAAAAGAAATATAATAAGAGTAATGAACAAAAACTCACTTACCATAAGATTCCTGTTTTCAAGTAAACCATCAATCTCTGATTTGATCTTCTCCAGAAGTACACCTGTATTTCCTATTTCCTTTTCTGTTTCTCTGAATATGTGTCCATATCTGGCGTTCAGTTCCTCAAGGTATCTCTCCAGAACAGACAGGTTTATGTCGAAAGAACGAACTTTTTGCATGATGATCATGAGGACTGTATCACCAGGCATCCTACCATTTTGTTGGGCCCTTATGTCTTCAGCAGGATCCGGCATGGAACTTGCCAGAACATCACCTTTAGTAATAGGATTATCAGCTATTTTATCAGACTCCACTTCGCTAAGAGGGAATTGATCAATAGCCCCATCACCCTCAGCTGACACGGAACTAAGGACTTCAGATTTCGGCTTATTAGTCGATTGCTCAGGTACAAAAACCTCACTTTTTGGGGATATCAAATCCTCCAGCATTCTCTCTATTGCATCAAGTCCATATACTTCCACCACACTAAGTGTACAATAAAACTCCGAACCGTAATGATTCAGCAGTTTCAACTTGAGATATCTCACCCATTTTGGATCTTGAAGAGTAAACCTTTGTTCGTGCTTCACATTACCAGCAGTAAAATTACCAAGCTTAACCCATGTCTCGGTTGGATATACCTTGCTCCCTAGCAGTTCAAAGTCTTTTAAATTAGAAGAATAATGTTCAAAATTTGCCAGCATAATTGTATCAACCAAAGTTTCTTCGGAGAGTTCTATCACCACAAATTTATCGTCTACTGAACATGGGTTCCTGAGGTACTTGTCTTTGTCTTTGCTCAATATATTTTCTGCACCCTTTGATTCCTTGTTATATGCCAATATCTTTGCTCCCTTTGAAGCAGAGGCATAGTTATATTCTTCACCACCAGGTTCCACTCTATGTCTAATACTGCCCAACTGCTCATTCCCCATTTTGGGTTTTGAATTAAATGCTTTGCTTTTAAATTCGTCGAGGCTACGTGGAGCTTCGCGAGACAGTCCCGATAGCCTCAAGGCATCATTCTCTAATCTCTTATCTGCACTTGAATTCTCACCATCAGTTAGATTGTTGGTCCCGGAGACATTATTTGGGACTTCATCTGTTGTTCGAGATGTATAATCCTCTTGCGCAACACTATTTTTGCACGGAAGCACATCTGCATTTTCATCTTTAGTTTCTGCAAGTTGAATGTGATTCACGAAGTTGGAAGGTTCGGCGCATTGCAGTACAGCTTCAGACTCATCTATTTGAAAACATAAAAATTGCAATCTCAGGATATTAGAAGGCAACACAGAAAACAGAGCGTATAGCTTCCTCATTAGAATAATCCTATTTAATAAGAAAAAAAATACTTGAAAAACGAAACTCTACAGAGGAACGAGTCATCCTAATGCCTATCCATATTTATATCAAGTACAGTTTAGTAATGATAGCTGAATCAATTTTAATCTTGCAGGGAATAACACCACCGCCTAACCGGTGCTAGACTGTACTGAAATCTCATGTATCTGAGCAATGACAGACATAACTAAGAAACATCCATCATTTCATCGAATATGAAAACGAGTGAAACTGGAGATAAAAAAAGTAGCAGAGTAGGAAAGCTAAGGGAACTGACCTCTAAAACTATCACTGTGACTGATCCAGAGACTGGAAAGTAAAACAAGTCCCCACAGAACAAAGACCAGAGACAAAGAGACCTTGTAAATACAAGTTGTTCCAGTAACGAATTTATCAGAAGCTCTTCGCTGTAGAAGAGCCCTGCGAGATCTCTGCATTGCACATCAATCCAAATATTTGACCTTCACAAGTAGGTATGTAGTACAGTTTTAACCTGAAAAGAAAAAAAAGGAACTTTTAAAAAATGAGATTGCTATAGCTTTCTCTATTCATATAGCACAGAGAGATGATAAAGAAGGCTGGTAGAAGCACCAACAAGTAAACATGTGCAAATGATAATCAACGCAAACCACAGATGTGATCAAGAATTCAGTTAAAGGGCATACGTTGCTTAGCAGTTAAAACCCAAATACATTGCACCAAGAAACACAGCTTTGCTGTCAAGCAAAACTACATGCCTATCCCTTTCCTGAGATCTAAGTCTGAATATATGCCACTCAATCTGTCATAAACACTTTTAAAAGTTTATTTTGAGAAAAACGATGAAGAAATCACCAAAACCAAAACTCAAGTAGCGTGATCGCTGTTTTAAATTGGACAAGCTGAGGTCAACCAGATCCTAAAACCAAGAATCAAACCAGATAGAGAAAAATCAGAAGCGTATTTTACGATCTGGTAATTTATAACTTTTTTCGTTTTCCAATTAAAATCGAGAAAGCCATAGAATTCAGAATCAGTAGATCGATTTTCACCTTGAAATATACAGAGCAGAGCGAGGGACGATGCTGACTGCGAATCTGAAGAGAGAGACGAGTAGCGAACGAATCGGCAGATGATGATGATGATGATGATGATGATGAATTGATGACGTGGCGGGGAAGGAGCGCAGGAAGAAAGGAGCGATGACGGCCGATTGTTCGTACTGTCTTGTTGCGGAATTGGTCCGCTGCCTTTCTCTTCAACGCCTTTTTCACTTCCTTCGCTTATTTATTTATTTTTCCTTCGGATTTAAATAAGTAATTTCAACTTCGAAATTCGAATACTTTGCCTTTTCGACAACGGCCTTCTTTGTCTCTAAACTATCAACATCAATTTTGGCAAAAAGATAATTGATCAATAAATAAATACTCATCCTGTTTTTTAGTTCTCACTTAATTAAAAATATTTATAAATTTCACATTTCGATTAATAATTTCACTACAAATTTAATGACTACAAACATTTTAACAAATTAAATACTGATAATTTTATTTTACTAATTCAAACAAATTCATTTTGCACCAATATAAATCAATATATATTACATTTTGTACTAATTTTTAAAAAAGTATTAAATTTGTTCAACTTAGAATTAATTTTACTATTTAAAATTATATATGTATATAAGGACAGAGGGAGAATCAACAACTTTTATTTTATTCAAATCATGGAGTTGTTTAGAAACGGTATTAATTACATTATTATATTTATTTGTTGATAAATTAACATTGTTTTAAAAGTTTGTAACTTTCTTTTTTCACTTTGCTGTCCTAACACTTATTTGCCCTGGGGTAAGAAGTTGAAGTGAGGATGGATAAGAAGAAAATTATTATTTGTTGCATAACTAGATTTGGAAATCTGAAATTATACAAAAAATCTAAATAATGAAAATTTATCATTAATAAAAATTATTTAAAATTGTAGAATTTGTGAAACTTTTTTTATTTTCCCTAGGGTTGACTTGACCAACAACTGAGTAATTATATAAAATTCTAATATCACAATCAAAATTGAGGAACATAAGTGCATGTTTGGTACGCTGTATTATTTATACGTGTATTATTAATATGTGTATAAATAATATCACCTATTGAGGAGGTATTATTAATACGGATTTCCAAAGAAAAATTTTCTCTTTCTCACATTATTAATACGTATTCTTATTTTGTATCAAACACATTATCATAATATTAATAATATCATCTCATTCATACTACCAAACGAACGCTAAAGGCCTAAGAAAATTGTAGAGAGTGAATAATGGGTGTTCAGCTATTGGTTCATAAACGTGTGTACTACCAATGAATGGTCGCCATTTGGTTTTCGTTAGTCAAATTTACGTATGAATTTGACAGCAAAATAATAAATAATAATAAATTCGAGTGATCTTGCAATTTGTACAGCTGTCAAACTCAATTTTAAAATGCACTCAATTGTTAAGCGGCACTGCGCTCGATAAAAGACGTAAAACAAGAAAGAAATGGAGGTGGAAACCGCGTCATCCACACCGCCCAATCCGTTTGTTGTTTCTACTGTTTTATAATGCGTGGGCCCGCCCACTGGCTTATCTCCGATCCCGATGCGCTCAGGTGAATAGCACCGCGTGCTACAGTGTTCCGTTCAATGAATTAGAATATCCAATTCAGAGTAAACACTAAACAGTCAAATATTACTATAAATACTTATTATATGTAATACTCCCTCTGTCCGGATATACTCGTCGCGCAGTAATAAAGCGCGTGAATTAAGGAGATGATTGGTAACTATCTCTCACCTCTTACCTATTCTGTGCCCTAATTAATTTCCCATTAATATAGACGGTCCTCCTTCCTTATTCTGATCTTACTCTTCCTGTAACGCTCAACCTCGAGATCTCCATGGATATAGATGATTGAAAGGTGAAAACTTTCGATCTGGGATAGATCAAATCGGCTTGATTTCGAGCCTCAGACACGCCTCGTCGATCGAGTATAAGGAGGTGAGCCGCGTGAACGTCTAAACGAGAGACACATTGCCACGATCCGCGAGTACCGGGGGAAGATCTAGAGCGATCTCTCGTCGCTATGCGAGAGGATTATGAAGTTGCCAGATTGAAAGCTGATTGAATGGGTTTTGGTTGGAGATTCGAAGGTGTTTTTATTTGAAGATGAAGGAAGATAGTGTAAGAAAGGGGACTTTGATGGGGAGGGACGCCGTGGCGAAGAAGCGGGGGAGGGAGATGGAGAGGTCCGCTGACAGAGGCCCTTTTTTGAAAGAGAAGAGCATGAGCTTGAAGGTGCCGAGTCAGACGATGAAAGAGGCGGTGGAGCCGCCGAGGTTGGCTTAGGTGAGTCGGAGAGGCAGCAGCAGGAACAGAATCACCACAGGGGAGATGAGTAAAAATCTATCCGGTGACGAAGCAATAGGTTAGGGATATGCATATGAGGAGCCATGTTTGGCGGAATCTGATGGTTTCACTGTGGGAGTTCTCTCATATCTATCCATGTCCTTCTTAGTGTCTCATATGAATTTTTTGAATTCCCCATAAGATGATTTTCTCCACTGTAAATGTACTGCTGCCGCTCTTCTAATATCCTTATTTTCTTAATTAATGTTATGAGGAAAAAAAGAGCGGTGGGTCAGTGGGTGGATAGAGGGGTGCAGGCGGGTGAATAAATGAGTGGGGTGGGGGTTACAGCTGTAACAATTAATTAAATTATTTTAAAAATGCATTAATTAATAGTTTATGAATTAAATGTGTATCGTAATCGTTGAGTGACAAGTAAAAGTGGACAAATATTTTCGGTTAAGTGACAAGTAAAAGAGGACAGAGGGAGTAATAATTTTAATTAATTAAATACAGATATTATTAACTACCCAATACCATTGTTTTAAACTTTTAGATTGTTTAGACACTGATTAATACTCCCTCCGTCCTATAATACATGTCGTTTAAGGTTAATTTGAGTAGATTAAGGTGAAATTAATGTTAGCGGTTGAACAAATTTAATGAGTGGGTGATTGATGTTTTTTTAAAAAAATTCATGCAAAAAGTAAAATTAATAGATTATTACTGGTGATGAATGATTTTTTTAATGATTATGATAAAGAAGTGATTAATGTTTGACGTTTCAAGATAGTTGTTGATATTAAATACGCATTGAAAATTGTTAAAAGACAAATAAAAATGAATAAAAATATTCAATTAAGTGACATGTAAAAGATGACAGAGGGAGTAACTAATAGCATGCAGGGCTCGCTCAAGTAATATTGAGGTCCGTAGCAACATAATTTTTGAGGCTTTTTCTTAAGGTGAAGCCGAGCTATCATAAAGATGTTTATTTTTTGGAAAAAAAATTAAAAAAGGCTCTGAATTATCACCATTTATACAATTGCGGTCTGAACTATCACGATTTCTAAAAAGGGTGCGATAAAAAAAATCGGACTGATTTTCTAAAATAAAATTTATCATTACACGCATAAACTAAAATTATCACAAGACTTAGATTCGTATGCGAAAATTATGTTGTTTGGTTATTAAAATAAATAAGATTATTTTTCGCACATAAAAAAATGACATTTTTTCATACTCAATCATTTATAATCTTTAACAAATTTAATAAGATCAATTATATTTAAGAAATCAACTAAATTGATCTTAAGCATTACCGAAATCAGTTCAATTTTTTTCCATCGCATTTATTTTAGAAATCATGGTAGTCCGGACTGCAATTGGATAAGTGACGATAGTTCAAGGCCCATTTTGGAGTTTTTTCTCTTAGTTTTTGTTTGAGTTCAAGAAAACTTAATAAATTTCATTCTCTGCCTTAGCTAGTCTATCAAGATATTTTGGTGAATTCCCAAAATCAGAGTAGCAGCATGAAAACTAATATTTTTAAAGTAGTTCATGATCTTACAAAGTTAACTATAAAATATACATGAAATAAAAACACAACATGTTTTTATTGCTTGTACAGAAAATCTGAAATAATTAAATTATAAATTTGAAACATACAAAAGTGACTCATTCAAGAAGTTGGGGACAGGCCCAACAGTTCGGCCCAGGCCCAGTAAAACATTTACAGATTCGGTTAAGATTTGTTGGTGTTTAGTTTTTCCTCGATGCTGCAACAAGATATCCTCAAGAAAATGGAACAGCAGATGACACTTCCGGCCTTTTCCTCTTCTTCTTTCTATATTTTTTCAAATGCGTCATCGAAATTTCTACTTGTGTTTTGGGGGCCTTCCCATTGTGACCTGTTTGGTAGCCGTTCAGGTATTAATAATAATGAGATGAAAATTGTCATTTATTTTTGAAGAATAGATAATCCTATTTTTTAAAGTTAGAAATTTATTTTTAGAGATTATTAATACTTATCATGTTTGTCACCAAATAAATTATATCATTATTTATTATCATATTCTGATTTTAATCCCGACTACCAAACATGAACTAAATGAAATTAATATGCCTCGTGTAATCAATTAATAGTTTGTAACTATCTTATTACGACACACATTTTCAAATCATATTTTATAATTAAATAATATATATAACCATGAACAATCGTTTGTTTAATTTTTACTACCGTCTAATATTTTTTAATACATTAATCAATACTTTTAATCATTAAAAAATTAAACTAAATGTCAAATATGACATTAGGGCTTGAACTAATGCCCTCGTACTACGCGCACAGCCAATATAAAAAATTATTTTTGTCAGATTTTTATTTGGGATGGATATTGTAAAATTAATTTTGACAGTTAGTACTAAATTTTAAATGTTTCGAATTGAAATTATAATTATTGGGATGGAGGTTAAATAGAACAATCGGTGTCAGTTCCATATATTAAGAGATAACTTCATAGGTATTTAAACATTATACAGTAAAGTGAAAATTATAATACTGAACTTACTCTTCTCAAACTGTCAGATTGAGCATTTTGTCACTTAGCCACTTATGCTACTTCATTTACTAGGCTAAATAAGTTTGGAAATCAGTTAGAAAATGAAAGTTAAAGGCCAAAATCCGCTTTCATACTTAAACTTGACATTTATTTGAATATTTTTCTTAAAGATTCTCTTAGGCTTTTCCAAAGAAGAGATTAGGATGAGATCCTTGTGATTGCACAAAATATCTTTAGCTAATGGTTTATTTTTATATTAATTTTTTCCGATCTCCTCTTTCCTTATGAAACGAGACTTGATCTATAGTATTAAAAATGAGCCATAAAACCTGTGGACTAACTCGTGCTAGTATAGTTGGTTAGAGAAAAAATTTTGTGTGGCTGCTTTGGAATGATGTGATCATAAAAATTTATTTATTTTTGATAATCCTAATAAAAAATTGAAAAGTGATTTTTGTAAATCTCGATATCATTTTTTTGTAAATAAGGCTCATTTCTAATAAAAATATTTTTTGTGAAAATTATTTTTTGCATTTAATTGACTGCATATTCAAGGCTAGATTATAAACGTCTCATCGTCCATTAGAAATCGATAAATAGAATTTGCAGATAACCCAGACTAAAAAAAAATCCTCACATGATTCCTGCGAAAATAAGTTAGATTTTAAAATTTTATTTTTAAGAGAGGATTTTTCGCAATTGGTGTGAGAACATTAAACTTTGAGGGATAAGAGTTGATATATTTTCTCCCTACATTCACGGTGAAGTTTATCTTTATTTTATCAGGATGAACAAATCTTAAATATGGAATTATGATTGAAAAAAATACCCATTTTAAGGCTCCAAATTTTTAGTGATTTGAGTTGTTTTTGAACCATTTTACCATCGTTTGTGTTTATTGTGCATTTAGGGATGAACACCTTAAAATGAAGCTTTAAATGAAAATGGGGCAAAACAGAGTCAAAACGATACAAAAACGAAGTCAAATCATCAAAAATCTTCACAGACTTTTTTATCGAGGGAAACGATGTCATGGACAGACTTGCTCATTTTGTCCATGAGGTTCAGATCAGTAATCTCTTCTTCCCCTTCCTATTTTTATTCGGATGTAAGACTTGCCCTGAAACTTGATGGCCGTCATACCATGTTTGTGGGCGATCCTAGATCTCATGCCTGTTGCAACCTCATCGAGCCTTCAAGCTCGTGTTTTCTTGGATCTGTATTGTGTTTGGCATAAGAGCCTTTTAGGTTTGGTAATAAAATTGTATGATTTTTTTCAAAAAAATAAAAAACAAAAATCTTCATAGATGGAATGCTTAACCTTTGATTAGTATTTGAAAATTTCTGAAACTAGAAAAGTCCAACTGAGATGATTCAAGTGGCAATGACGTTAACTATAAAGCCTACAAATTGGTGTTTACTCAGTCGATTAGATTTTTAAGAGAAAACATCCTCGACCTAGTTCAAGCGAGATGATTGAACTTGAAGCCCCACTCGTTCATGTGAAATCCAAGAGAACACTTGGTCGAGTAGGTGCATTTATTACACCTTACTCAACTGACTGAAGCAAATACAAAAGATCTCAATCAGCTGAGTAGAACATTTATTGCTCCGCTCACCTAGTAAAAATTTATCAAAAGATTTCACTCAGTGGAGTAGATCATTTTTTTTTAATTTTTTAAAGATGATCAATAGTGGTTCCCCACTTCCCTTTGGTGGTCAGGGGTCGCACACCCCTCCACCTTGATAGTGTACGCATACCCACTCAGGGGAGTAGATCATTCATTGTTGTCTACTCTTGGATCAAACTTTCTAACTAATCTTTGTCATTAAGAATATTACTGATTAAGTGGATTAGGTGTTTGTTTATCTTTTCTTTACCTTACGAGAACTTTTCTTTGAAAATGGAGCGCACAATACATCTTTCTTAAGCCCAAAATCTCAAAGCAACATGTCTAAGACATAACAATACCCTTAACCATCTCTTGGAAAGTCGTATTATTCCTCTCCGTTCCAACTATAGTGTAGCATGTAATCATCATAAATACAAATATATCATACTTACTTAGTTACTTCAATTCTCTTCACTGGAAAAGGAATCTTTAAATTCCAAAATGGGTTGGTAGTAGTTAGTTACAACTTGGGATAAGACACTTTTTCAGTAGTGCCCATTGGCAATATTTGCAAATTATTTTTTGAATTTTAAAGAGAGCAACTCCTTTCATAACATCATATTTGATGATCTTCTTAGTAGACTTGTCATTCATATGGCACAACATTTGATGTTACTAGTCTGAGGTATAAATTGGAGTTGACTTGCAACTAAGCATGCATGGGAACAATTGATAGAACTTATCATTTGACCTAGATCCTTCTATTACAATCTTGTCTTCATGATCATAGAATTCGCATGTGGTTTTTGTGAACTACATACACATCCAATCCTTCGTCTAACAGTTGGTTGATAATAAGGTTTGCCTTAGATTCTTCTGCTAGTAATAATACTTTTATTCTGTGCGGACATTGTTTTAAACATGTTTAAGTTCCTTTCTCTATAATCTTTTTGGTCGATCCATCTCCAAATGTGACATGTTAAGTTCTTTTGCTGTTGTTAGTCTCTCTAACGTTTAGGGTGCGTTTGGTTTAGAAAAAATTAGGTGGAAAGGTAAACTTGAGAGAAAGTGAACTCCCCATGAAATTCATTTTATTTTCTCTTGTTTGGTTAGAGGTGAAAAATAGTGAGAAAATGACAAAACATTCTTTATTTGAAACAAATTTCCTTTCTATTGTCCATCTTATTTTCCTACAAACTTTTCTTCTTATCTTGTCACAAAATTTCCTTCTCATTTTCCACCAAATTTTCGTTTCCATAAAATTTTCCCTAAACAAAACACACCCTTAGGGAAAATTAGATGGAAAGAAAAATTTGAGGGAACGTTAGAAGAATACATTGTTTGGTTTAAGGAAAATATTTGGGAAAGAAAATTATATGAAAAGTTAGAAGGAAAGTTAAGATAAATAAAAAGAAGTTTTGAAACTTTCTCTAAATTTTTAATTCTGAAACAAAACAAAAAAAGAATGCATAATGAATTTCACTTTTCACCAAATTTTCCTTTCTTATAATTTTTCCTAAACGAAAGAGCCTTAAGAATCACTAGACATATTTCTAGAACAAGTGTTATGAAAGAATCAAGAGTTAGCTTCTTTAAAGCAGGAGGACATATGCTTTACTAATGAATAAAAAAACAGGACAATATCAATCAAATATCTAATTTATGAATATTAAATAAATATAAATACAAATTTAATGAACATCTAATACAAAAATGATCAATATTATTAATATTTAGTTTATGAAAGTCAAAACTAACCACTACCTATGCAAAAGGAAAAGTATTTAAATTATGAAAGTCAAAACTAATGAGTACCAGACAATGCTTTTTAGATTATCGTCGTAGGTGAGAGCAACAATGTCTTTGGCAAATTTCGATAAAGAGACAAAAATAGATTCGATGTTTGGATTAGTGAGAATGGGGAAGGAAAACTAACAAAATTAGAAGGAAAATTGAATAAAATAATGAATGTTTTTGATATTTTTCATGAAAATTTCATATTAATCAAACTATAATGAGATTGAATATATGAGGAATGCATGAACAATACATTTTTTTTATCATTTTTCTTTTCTCTTTAATTTTTCAGATTTAAACCGTGCAAAAATTTTGTTATATTTGTTAGCATTGAGAATTAAATCTCACAAATAATTGGTAGTAATTCACAGACGATACGGTATTTGATTTTACTAGCTAATCTTCAATTATCACGTGTAAAATAAGTTATTTTAATATTTCCTAATTTTATTATTATACACATGGATTTTAATGTAAGACAGCTAAATAAAATACTGTGAAATAACTATGTAGTTTTGATTCACAACTTCTAATCACCTTTTGACATGTGTTGAAAAATATGAATAGTATTAATAAAATCAAGAGAAAAAATTCAAAAGGAGTCCTAAATTATCACCGCTTATCCAATTGCGTTATGAACTACCACGATTTCTAAAAAATGTGTGAAGGGAAAAAATTGATTTTCTAAAATAAAATTTATCATTATATTTTTAAGCTAATATTATTATAAAATATAGATCTAATATATAAAAAGTACGTCATTTGATTATCAAAATAAATAATATCGTGATAGTTCAAACTGTAATTAATTAAGTAGTTTGTTTTGTTCCTAAAATCAAAACTACTTTATTTTTACTCAAAACTATTCCTATTTTGCACCAAAACAACTATATTTTGATTTGCTGCAAACTAATTTGGCATCATGGGATGTCATTGGGTTGAGTAATTTTAGCCGAACCAAAGTAAAGGTAGCCCAAAATGAAACTAGGGCATTGATTGGTGGTCACGCCTCGCAATTGAAGGTCGGCTCGGCAGCGTCAGGGGGGAGCTGTCGGCTCCAGCTAATCGATCATGTCGGGTAACAGAGACTGCACTGTTTTCATCGGTATTCTGCACCCTGTTTGCCTCAATTTCATATAATCTTCGCCCAATTTGTCATGCTTCTGTGTTGTTGATATCCATTGCCGTTTAGGGATTTCAAGTGCAGGGACGAATTTAATTGAATGAGGGGATACACTTGCCAATAAGGAATAGTTTTCTGCCTTGCTTTGAAATATTGGTAATATCCTTTCACGTTTAGAACTGGATGAGGTCACTAACGATAAGTAGGAGTGACCCTGGTAAAATATTAATATAAGAAGTACTCTCTCAGTGGTATCACTTATTTGTCAAGGTTAATACAAAAATATTATCGAAGTAGAATTCGATGCTAACAGATTGATATCTAACATCTTATACATAAATGATGAGTCAAACCATCGTTCAAAAAGCAAAAGACGGCAAATAATTCAAGATGGAGTGTACAGATAAGGTGAAGATTTTTCTGTCTTTCTCAATGGATGAAACAAGCAACCTCTTTTGCTTCCGGTTCAGACTTTTTGGAGCATTTCTGAGAAGTGCCCGTTGACTGGATGCAAATATTAGTTAGACAACATTTGTCATTATAATAACGACTCAGACATCTATCACCACTTGTGAACTGATTCTAGGAAGTAGGACGAAGAAGTACTGAAACATTTTATAAAAGCTGGTGATTTAAGTGTCTACTCATGTCCTCCTTTTAGGATGGAATTCAATTCTTACCCCTTTCAATCACAATTCTACAACTGGCTGTTAACATATACTGGAGTATTCAGCAGAGCACTTGTGAAGGAGAAAATTCATAGTCAGATCGCTGGCTTATGTTTTGAAATTCCTTCATCATATCTGTGGAAGAAAGGGGATCCTGAACAATACATTGTTTAACTCATATGAACTGATTTATCTGATCTGCCAATGCCTATGTTCATATTTGAATGGTGCTCTCAGTTATTAATATTCTTTGGTTTGATTTTGTTATCAATTTTTTTTTATTATTATTATTGTTATCATCATCATTATTTTATATGCTTTAGGCCCTGTTCTTTTGCCCTTATTTCATTTCAGACTGAATAAGATGAGATGAGATGTAATGAGATAAGATAAGCTAAGAT
Source organism: Kalanchoe fedtschenkoi (assembly GCA_002312845.1). Classification (NCBI taxonomy): domain Eukaryota; kingdom Viridiplantae; phylum Streptophyta; class Magnoliopsida; order Saxifragales; family Crassulaceae; genus Kalanchoe; species Kalanchoe fedtschenkoi. The sequence continues at coordinate 3,503,316 of NQLW01000058.1, forward strand.
CACTCTTTATTTAACCCTAAATTAAGATATGGCGCAACAAGATAAGATAGGATAAGGTTAATTTGTCCAATAGAACAGGGCCTTAGCTGTAGTAGCTGTTACTTTTTGATCATCAAAACTGGGAGTTTGTGTGCATTAACTTCTGTAAACTTACTGTGACGTTTTGATTTCCACCTGTTCAGGAAACTTGGATGAGAGAGTAAGTGAAAGGGTTCTGTATGATATTCTAATACAAGCGGGACGAGTGGTGGACTTATACATTCCAAAGGATAGGGAAACTGATAGAGCCAAAGGTTTCGCCTTTGCTGAATATGAAACTGAAGAAGTTGCTGACTATGCTGTTAAGCTTTTCTCAGGCCTCGTGACTCTTTACAACCGAACCTTAAGATTTGCGGTATGTCTCTGCTTTCCATTCTTTTATTATTATAACTTTTATGCAAATCAAAAGATTGTCTAGTATTATATGGCACGTATTTATATTTGCGTCTACTTGGAGCATTGGATTTTTCTCTCACGCTACATGATAACCACTCCATTTCATTTAGAGGCAATGGTCTTTTAGCATAAGCATAACATGACATGTATTCCTTACAAATATTTTTATTCTGTTTATACTGGCAGTTTTCCGAACATCTCAACTACAATTAGTTCTTAGTTGACACGTGTAGATACTGCTGTTGAAGAGTTCCACGGAATGACTGTACTGATTGTATCACTGTTTGTCTGTCACACCTGTTAGTTGATTATTATTAAAATACACCAACAACCTGAAGCGATATTCTGACATTTAGATAGCGATCACTGACTTGGTTTTCTGAGAAATCGACCTTCTTGATTAAAAAACAGATATCTGGGCAAGACAAACCATCATCAAACACAGTTACCCCACCAGAACACTCAAATCACAGATCTAGATACAACCCGTCACAAATGAACAACATGGATACATCCCAGCTGCATAGCAGGACTAAAGCTCATTATAAAGATAGTGAAGACTGTAAGATTTCCCTTGTTATGTTCTCCTGGTGATAGTTTAGTACTCTAGTTTACTTTATTTTGACTCGGGAATTTTTCCAGTGTTGCTTCCCCCTGGAGTGTCAACATTACCCAGCCATTACAGATCGGCATTAAATGGCGACAATAAAGATTATAGCCGGAGAGCATTTGGGGAAACTTCGGATATGTATTCTCGTACCAGATCAGGGCGTTATGATTACTGATGTTATCGTCCTTACTGCTAACTCATGAATCACTTAAAGGGTGTAGATTCTTGTTTACCTGGGAGCAATAGCTAAATAGGTAACTCGAAATGCCCGTGGCTCTGCCATCCTGTCTTGTTACCATTGCTTCAAATGTTAGAATGAAGATTGTGATAACACCGGAAGTGATGTTAAATCTCTATATTGTGACTGTTGATGAGTTAGAAGGATGGTGTCTTTATGATTATTGTAATCAATATTAACATTTTGTACTAATAAGTACCATTGTTTCCTGGTAGGTATGAAAGGTATTTACCAGCTCTTACATTTTTTAGGTTTTTTTTTGGCAAATTCTTCCAGCTATGTTGATGAATTTTTTTACGAGACTGGTATCAGCTATTATGAAATCTGAGAGCTGCTATCATTGAAATTAACTTTAAGAATTCCCTTTAAGCAGCTCTTGCATCAGTCAGGCCTTGAGACTTTTCTACTAGAAATCATACCCAACTTGATAGTTTGACAAATCATTTGTGCATAATTTATGCCCTGTAAAACACCTGTCAAAGTTATCACGTCGTCTGTTATAGAACTGCACCAGCATTGTTGATTGCCATGGTCTTTTTCCACATGTGGGGGTACAGTGCTAATTTCAGAATCTGCTTAATTGCTTCTTATGATCAATTTATGGATTAGGTTGTCACCCCATTTCTCTATCCCAATCACCTGTGAATGATAGAATCTTTAGAGTAAAACAGAAATCGAGTGATGAAATTGAGGAGTTAGTGAAGGTAAGGATGGCTTGGTGGGTGAAGGCTTGACGGAAGAATGTTTCCTAAGGGATGTAGAAGCTTGAAGACGTCCCTGCTGCTGGCGCTAAGGTGCGAGGCAAGTTCAAATGAGTCCTTGGAGTGATGCTGTTTGGATCTGTAAGGAGTGTGCAGAGTGTTGTCAATTGGTGCGGCGGGAAATCTCTTCTTTAATCAATCGGTGCTGTTTTAGCTTGCAGTTTTATACTTCTGCAACCTTCCTCTTATTCTTCTCTTCTCAGCTATATATATTCCTTAAGACTCTTTTGTGATTTGTAATCTTCAATCGCAATAAGAGTTGATGTTATTTAAACTCTTTCTCGTTAAACATTAAGAAACCTTGAGAAAATCGCATTGTGTATTAACAGATTTTCTACCAAATCGATCTTGAATTCTGGTAATTTTTAGTCTCAACTTACATGTTTCAGCAATCTTGAAAGTGTTTGTTGGGGGTTTTGCTTTATTATGTAATTTGCGATCACTTTTTTCGTGATTTGTCACCTCATATATCGTTCTTGTTCGAGTATCTAATTCTCTTGTTTATAATCCATCTAGTAATTGTTATGAATTCTGATGATAGTACTTTTGTGACTGGTTTAATACTGGAGTAACACAACTGAGCATGTGCCATGTGTAGTACATCAAGCCTTGTAAGACATTGTGGAGTTAAAATTACAAATGTCATACTCTTTAAAATCGAAAATTTTGAGTAGTGCAGAAGAAGTATTGTCATGTCTATCAACTAGAAACAAACTTAGCTTTGTTTATAGAATACTTACTGTGTCCTTGACCCTGAGCTTTGTTTTGATTATAATTGTGTAAAGGTGATTGTTATATCTTGGATAAATAATCCTTTAGTCGCTGATATAGACAAGACAGTCATGAATATGTCAAATGCTATAGATTTGTGAGATGAAATTGTCATAAGATTTAGTGGAAAATGTGGACCTAGGAAAGCACAATTGATGGTTAAGTATTATCCTTTAAAATAAGAATCCATGAATGTTAATTAATTCGATTATAAGCGTTGTGCTGTAAAATGCCTGAAGCATCAGGATGAAAAGTTGAATGAAAAAGATAATCAGACTATGCACTTTCTTATGGGCCTAAGGGAAAAAATATTTCATAATCAAAAGTACAATCTTGCTTATACAGCCAATACCTAAGATTGAGTCTGCTTATTCTATGGTTGTTCAAGAAGAGAATCAACTATAAAATACACACGAAAGTCTGATAGAAGTGACTAAAGAGTTTGCTCAAACTGCTGGTCTTGACTACTTTGAAACTTTGCTCCGCTGGCTAAAATGACAACTATGAGAATTGTATTGGTAGTTGTAGTTATAAAAGGATGGTCTATTTCACAGCTTGATATAACAAATGTCTTTCTTCATGATGAATTGTTAGATTACCTCCTAGTTACAAGTTCAAGGGCAAGTAATCATTTACTCAGCCTGTCTGTAAGTTGGTGAAATCTTTATATGGCTTAAAGTAGGCTCCGCAACAATGGTTTCAAAGATTCTCAACTGCACTGCTTGCTTATGGTTTCTGCCAGAACTTCAGTGACCATTCACTCTTCACTTTATCCACCTCTACAGATTTTACAGCTCTTCTTGTGTATGTTGATGACATACTGGTGACATGCAGTTCTCTTCAAGCTATCGTAATACTAGTCAAAATTTTGACTAATTCATTGATAGGAACACTTTACATTCTTCTCACATGAAGATAATCTTTTATAACATTGTCATAAACATATTTTACATGAACAAAATACCTGTAAGTATCTTTAAAATTTTCTAACCTTTTTTTTCATCTGCCAACTGCTCCTATGTACGCTGAAGGCTATTTTATAATCTTGTGAGTGCTTTTCAAACTAATGTATCTAACATATTTGGCTGCCTAACCCTTGTCGAGGTCGCCCCTTCTAAAATTTCCCCTCTCTAAAATAAGAGTATATTTGTTGTTAATTTGGCGATAATGAACATTTTTTATTTTTCATTTTCCATTGTTCATTTGCACATATTTTGGGATACCTAAAGAGATATTACATACTTTAAATTTCGGGCCTTGACAAATTTATCCCAAAAAACCAATACGATTTTGAAATTTTTTATTTTTATTTTTAAAGCATCCATTAATATGTTTTTTAAATTTTTTATCCTAAAATAGTAAAGGCACCCAGTTTTTATTTTTTTCCTTGAAAATTTATCTTATTTATTAATTAAATTTTATCATGCAATCAATGATGGAGGTTTATATAAATAGAGCCGATAGTTTGAGAATATTCTTTTGGGTAAACTACAAAAACATACTATGAACTACTATAATTTTTCAAATTAGGTACCGAACTTTTTAATTCTTCAATTTTAGTACCGAACTTTTTAATTGCATTTTCATTTTTATACAATTTATAGAAAGAAAAAATTAACATGAAATATGATAACTAATTTGTAAGTCTAACTCTTAAGCTAGAATTTTGAAATTTGCATAAACATATCGGATACAAAATCTATTTTTTATATAAATTTTCTCATTTGATTAAGTATATAGTAGTGAAATTGAAGAATTAAAAAGTTCGGTACTTAATTTGAAAATGGATGGAAGTTAGGGATCTATTTTGTAGTTTATCCTATTTTATTTTGTGAGATATGCATTCTGAGTTTGAGATGTCTCTATTTTGTGGTTGTGAAACTTTATTTATTAATTTAGAGCATTAATTTACAATTTTTATTAAGGATTTAGAGGATATACCATGTCAGGGCATATAAGCTTCGTATTCTAGCGGCTAAATGATGTTGTTTTAAGTTATTTTTATGAGATTTATGATTTCTAAGTTTTAGATTTTTTTATTGTTTTAGGGTTTAAAAAATTTTTGTTTCAAACTTTCATATTTTTTTGTGTTTTTTGGATGTTTCCAAACTCATCCAAAACGGCGTCATTTCACAACTCTAAAACTCTCAATCCGAAAATCCCAAAAATATTAAAATAAATAAATTCTAAAATCCCTCAAAACTCTAGAAATCCTAAAATATTAAAAATTTTGAATCATGAAACCCTAAAAGCCCTAAATATCATTCAAAATGAAGTCATTTTAACTGATAGGGTACGTAACTTATATACTCTGACGGGATATATCCATTTTTACCTTTTATTAATAGTAGTGTTAATCTTATCTTTTTTAAATTAAAAAAAATGACATCATTTGTTGCTTATTTCTTCATGACCCTTACTTTGTGGATTTTAATTTGTTTTATCGCATTATTTAGTCAGATTTGATTTAAACATGACTCGTGATACGTTTTCATGCGAGTTTTGAACAAAGAATAGTTGAACGCTTGAACATTGTAACGATATATTATTACCTCAAATATATATGAGATATCATTGAATTTCTGTCATAAATGAACAAATGTTAATATAATATTTAATTTTAATCAGAAATGTAATCTGAGGCTCTAAATTAATAGATCCAATAACTTATAGTTATGGCAAGAAAAATCATTGCTAAAAAAATCAATGAGGAGTTCCCAGTTCTTTAGCATTGAGAATTGTGACTTGGGAGATAAACAAAGTTTAGTTTTAGCTCTTTCAAGATCCGAGTCGTGAAATTGATGTAACATGTGAGACACCAGCTCATGTAAAACAATGCAGGCAAGTTGTCACCTTCTTTTTACCGACAGTTACAGAGGTAAGAATCTCGCATCGAATATCTTGTCGTTACGTGGTACGTTGAACAATGTTCATTCGAGCACCTCACAAACGAACAATTTAGCACGAAAAAAGCATCTGCTTTTTCTTTCACATTTTACGCCCCCTCATATTCATCAAAAACAAGAAACGAATAAATCTTTATCATCTCCTTTTTTTACTTCCATTACCAACAGGACTTGAACCCAAAATCTTGGGATTGTTAGACAACACCCAATACCACTAAGTCAACACCTTATTGGTCATTACTGTCTTTCAGTTTCATAAGCAGAGCTGAGATATGTAAATTGAGCAATAAAAAAAAAAGTGTGATCAAGTGCAGTCCAGATCTCTCTTGGGGTGGAACATAAAACTGTCCACATGAATTGCAGTTCATATTACATTTTGTAAGCAAGTCACACGTTTCCAAGGCCCCGATCTAAGGAGATGCTGAGTATTTCTTTTGCTTGATTAATATCCGATTAGAGACAGAATGGCCCAGATCTCTCTTGGGTAAGTCCTGATATCAGCAAGTCCCCATGTCATCAGATTAATACGAATCTCGACTCAGTTACTACACGATCACTTCACTTCATCACATGCAGGCTTCAGTTGGTCATACAACAGAAGGGAAAACATTTTTATTCTGGAAACATAACTACTCAACTTGCGGTTTCTCAACTGAACACATTACATAAATTACATGTGTGGCTTCCCGAGAATCGGCGCCAGTTTTTCTTACCTCTGCAACCTCTCTGGTTGCTCAACGTGACCTGCTCGTTTAAATAATGTTGTTAAATCCAGCACATTGTTATCATCACCCAGCAAAAGCGGCTGCCCATACCCAAAATCCAAGCCTTCTATTTTTATAAAGCCTGAGTTTTTATTTTTACTTTTAAGCCATTTCATTTTGAATCTGATATTTCATTGAAACAAAGCAGAAGATTAACCCAACAAGATAATGCAGATCCACATTTTTCTTAAATGAGTAATTCATAATTTATATTTCACATTCGAAATTGTTGAAAAGATAAATGTATGTGTCTCCAAGCTAAATGAAGTTGTTCCAACAGCTCGAGTTCAGAGTAGATTTACTTAGAAGTTTTCTTATGCAGACCAAGCAGCTCTGATGGAGTGCAGTAGAGCTATTCACCTTGGTAGTTCCGGTGCCGAAATCGTCTCTCCAGTAACTCCTACTCAGTGAAGCATGAAAATTGTCAGATAAAAATAAGTCTATACATCATTTTTAAATTTGTGTTTCTACCCAAATTCCTATAAATACCCACCAAAGCAAACCAACTTCCCTCACACCCAATTCACACTTCTCAGCACCTCTCATCCTTATCACCTACTCTCCTTAACAATGTCATCCTCATGGATGCAAAGCTGCATCAAATGCATGCTTTTGGCCTTTTTGGCTCTTCCTAATCACATTTCTCATGGTGCACTAGCTCCAATAACTAGTTTTGTTCAAACCTCAGGCTCCCAGTTCAGCCTTAACGGATCCCCGTTCCTCTTCAATGGTTTTAATTCGTATTGGATGATGCATGTAGCGGCAAACCCAGCTGACCGCTATAAAGTATCAAATGTGTTCAGAGATGCCGCAGCTGCTGGCCTCAGCGTGTGCCGAACATGGGCATTCAGCGACGGAGGTGATCAGGCCTTGCAGATATCTCCTGGTGTTTACGATGAAAATGTTTTTCAGGTCTTTCCCTTCTCTTAGTTACTTCTTGAATAAATCCAACTGATGATCTCAAGAAAGTGTAGCAGAGAATTTCGGCTGATCTCTTATTTGGAATGCAGGCCCTTGATTTCGTGGTGTCCGAGGCAAAGAAAAACGGCGTGCGCCTGATTTTGAGCTTTGTCAACAATTACAACGACTTCGGCGGGAGACCTCAGTATGTGAGTTGGGCTAGAAGTGCAGGTGCACCCGTCAGTACCGACGATGATTTTTACACTCACCCTGTCACAAAGAGTTACTATAAAAACCATGTTCAGGTGCATATACATCCATAGTCTTGTTTTACACTTAAAAGTTAACACAAAATTGACTTAGCAAGAAATGTCTGTTACCTGTGATGCTGCAGAGAGTCATGACCAGGGTTAACACCATAACCGGGACAGCTTATAAAGATGAGCCAACCATCATGGCTTGGGAGCTTATGAACGAGCCTCGCTGCCAAGCTGATTACTCCGGAAACACCGTAAACGTAAGTAAATTAACCTCAATTTTACGTAGAAACAGATTTTCTTTCACTTAAGTATACTGAAAAATTGCTGATAAAATAAGATGTTGAATTGTTACAGGGATGGGTTCAAGAGATGGCTACTTATGTTAAATCCATAGACAGGAAGCAGTTGCTGGAGGTAGGCATGGAAGGGTTTTACGGAGACTCCCTCCAAGACAGGAAACAGTACAATCCGGGGTATCAAGTTGGAACTGATTTCATCAGTAACAATCTTGTTCCAGAAATAGACTTTGCCACCATTCATGCTTACCCGGATGCTTGGTAACTTCTATAACCTTATTTGTTTTGATGAAAATGCATCATCAGAGGAGGAATTTCATAAACATAAGTTACTGTTCGTGTGGTGTCTGACAGGCTATCCGGACAGAGTGACTACTCCCAGACAGAATTTCTGCAAAGGTGGATGGCGATGCACTCATCCGACTCCAGAAGTATTCTGAAAAAGCCACTGGTTTTTACAGAGTTTGGGAAATCGAGCAAGGACCCAGGATACAGCATTAGTTCTAGAGACGAGTTCTTGAGTGGAGTTTACGCCAGCATCCTCAGTTTGGCAAGGAATGAAGGAAGTTTTGCTGGTGGTCTGGTGTGGCAAATTCTTGCAGAAGGCATGGACTCCTATGATGATGGTTATCAGATCGTGCTTTCTGAAGATGGATCAACAAGCAGCTTGATTGATCAGCAATCGAATAAAATGATTGCTCTCGAGCACCACCTCATGAGCAGACGTCATTTACAGTTGAAGAACAGGTTTAAGAATGAACTGAATAACTAGGTAATATCAAGGTGGCGAATCAAAGATTGAGAACTTGGCAGTAGAGTTTAAAGTTACTTTGGCGGCTGAATAAAATATCACCCTGTGTAAGCTGACTAGGGACTACTATAACTAATGAAGTATTTGTTTTTCTTGGGTTTAGTATTCTGCATTTTCATTACCAGAGGAGGATATACATGAAAGAAAAATTAGAAAATAAAAAAAGAGGAACCTATACATTCAAACGGCTCTATACAAAAGCACAGCCGAGCCAAAATGTTTGGCTAACACCTCCTCAAGGCCTAAATTTAAGGGCATCCTCTTGATGCTTGTCGAGAATTCCGCTTTATCGAAAAAGAAAAATAGTAAAAAATATAAAAAATTTAAAGAAGTTCGTTAGTGTGTCTACGTACTCAAGAGCAATAAGTGATTGTTTCTTATTGAAAGTATCACCACAATTAACTTACAGATACATGGTATATATTGTAGTAACATTAGGTACAGATTTACTAAATCACTCTTGTACCGTATCGCGGGCTTCCGTAATCCCAAATCAACTTAATTCTGGCCCACAAATAAAAGTTTAGGATCAGAAACCGGGAACTAAGTTCATTTCACGTTAATGATTTGACAATTGACAAAGAAAAGACTCAAAAGTCTAGGGTTTTCAATTTAAAGGGAAGTAATGTTGGTTACTCAACCTGCACACAAAGTAGAGAAATCAGTATGATAAACATCTAGTCCAACTGACTTGACTAGTGAAATTGTCGATCATTGATGCTAATGATGAAATTCTAATTATGTATTAAATTTACGTATATGCACTGGTCATCCATAATCACGTGAAAGGCATATAAAATTGTTCCTACTCTACAATCATTATACTCTTTAGCCAATGATATAAAACCATAATCATATCCTAAATTTAGCATACATACACTCATAGGTTTTCTACATATGATGCACTCTATAGTAAACATGTATAGATCCTTGCATTTATGAGGTGGTTTATCTCCGAATAAAGCTAATACGTGAGCATTGAGGTCTGATTTCTCACCATCGTTCAGTCTGGTACTTTAGGTATAAAGCTCCTTCAAAAACGGAGAACATTTCGGTACTTTTATTTAGTTATTTTTTAAATTTATTTTATTATAGGGTGATCTAAAGGATCTTTTGGCGGGGACGCCTACAATGATAGGGGTGGATCGGGGATCCTACGTAAAGGGTGACTCGAAGAACCTAATAAAAGAAGAACTACTGACTGAAAACTTGCTGCTGGGCTGGGCCGGACACTTGGCCTATTGGGTTGGACTGCTCTTGTGGATGCTCCGAACGGGCTGGACTGCTCCCAGAGAGCCCAAACAAGACTACAGGTAGGGCGTGGGCTGACGCTTGTCACGGGCAGGTACGGTGTGGACTGGCACGGCACTCGAGGAGGGGGGACAATCGAGGGGGATGGGGGCAGTCAAGGCGTGGTGGGGGACAATCGATGCAAGGCGCTGGGCTCGATGCGGAGGATCTCGAGCTGCGCGAGGAGGGGGAAGGGACGGACCGGCCAACCCGCGAGTCCTGGACGAGCCGCGCATGGCCGATCTGCAGCCAGTCGGGCCGAAAAAGCAGCCGAACCCAGGAGCCGAGCGCATCGACGGCCAGATCCAGCGTCGGCGGCCGGATCTGGAGCGAGGCGCAGGGTGGGATGAAGGCGAGGCCGGAATCCGAGATCCGGTACGACCCGAGGCACCTGAGGACCCGCACCTTCGTTTGGTTGTGGCCACCGACGTCGCCGGGTTACGAGTCACCGCCTTGGGGAGCCGTTTTATGACTCTCCAGCGAACAGAAATTTAGCCCTCATACGGCGGCCAGTGGAGGCTAGGGGCGGGAGCTGGCGGTGGCTGGATCGAGGGATGAGTCGGTCAGTGAGGACTGTGCGCAACGGCAGTGAAGCCTTCCAATCTGCTACTGGTGTGGGGCGAGGATGGGGGTGGGGCCGTAAGACCATGTCTGGTGGAGAGGGTGGTGGTTTGCTGGCTAGTGGGTTGGGAATGGTTGTGGCCGTGAAGCCTAATGTGTTTTGGTCGTGAGGCTACTGCTGGGTCCTCACCAGGCTTGCCAGTTGAAGAGGCACCTAAGCGTGAGCTGACCTAGCCGTTGTGGATGGGGATTCAGGTCTCCATAGCTGCGTTGGCCAGTCAGTGAGGCTCTCCCCCATGGAAGATTAGCAAGGGCCACAACAACAAGGAGAGGTGAGGGTCGTGGGGCCTGAGGGAGGGTGGTCGTGAGGCCAAAAGGGGGGTGGTCGTGACGCCTTGTGAGGGCTGACAAGAGCAAAAGAGGGGAGAGGAAGTGGCTGTGCAAGGAGGAGGCCCTGCCCCGACCCTCCTTCTCCACCTGTGGTTGATTTTTGGTTTTGGGTTTTTAGAGAGAAGAAGGAGAGTGTTTCGACTTTTTAACATTTGGGTACTTGCTGTACTGCATTCACAAGTGAAATATTTATGTCCACTTTATGAAACAAGTCTCAAATATCTTTGTCTATCTCTGCCTCCCTTAGTATTTGAACATATGAAGGAAAGGATAATACAGGGTCAGTTTAAATTTTAGATGAATTAAAGTCAGAAGTAACATGTGTCTTTCTTACTGGATCAATTTGGTTGTCAAAATTGTGCGCAAACATGACAGTCGTGCGTGCAGGTTTGGTTTCTTTTGCGCCCGCGCTCCTGGTTTCTTCAGTAATTTTCATCCTCGTGTGCTTGATGTAGTACTTGTATACACGCGGAATGGCATGCAACAGTGGACTCATCTCCTCTGATTATGCTTCTGCAGGCGCTTGGACTTCTTGAATCGGCTCCTCCTTCCTAATAGCCACAATACTGACATTTGGGTGAGGGTTTTTCTCAATTTGGGTTGGAAGTCGGCCTTGCAGAGTTTTGATCTCATTCACATCTGTTGCAAGTTGTGAGATTTGTCTCTCCATGTTTGTAAGAGTGAGATCAAGCTTCTTGTCACGATCTTTGATGTATTCTTCTAATTTATCTACTCGTGACTTTTATCCACGACTAATGGTTCTTGCCCGATATTACGGCATGTACTGCCTCAATCTTTGTTGTTGCACGAAATTGTTGTTTCCATATAAAAAATTCGGATGATTTTAATACGTTAAATGGTAGTGAGTAGCTAGTGCAGTGCTCTACTGTTGTCCTGGATGGCATCCTCTTATTTCTATCAAGTCTTTACTTTGACCTGCAGATTCCTACCATGAAGGATATGCATTAGTATTATGCTTTATTGATATTCATACTTCACATAGTGGCACTTTAGCGGTCTTCATGGTTTGGATTAGCATTTGCATCATAGCCTTTAGGTCTGCAGTGCTTGAGGACTACTGGTGCTGTTTGTGCTGGCACTGATGTATCTGAGGTATTGATCATCAGCACTCCACGAGGTTTTGTAACCATGCGGGCATTCTCAACCATCTTCTTAATGATCATTCATACCTCATTAGGATATTTTGTTTGCATCGTTCCACCAATCACTATATCCAATATTTTTCTCTCTTGGGCTAGCATGACCTTGACATAGAATTTTTTATCAAGTCTGATCTACGAATTCATGGTTTAGGCATTTAGTTATTAATCTTAGGAAATGCTCTTAATACCCATCTCATCTGGTTGATTTTTGATTCCACATATCTCCTTGCGGATTTAAGATGCTTTGCTGCACAAAAGTATTTGGCAAGGAATGCATCCTACTTTCGATTTCAATAGTGATGGTACCTGCAGACAATTACAAAAGCCATTCTTTAGAAAAATCCATCAAGGAGAATGGGTACGTCATTAAACAGTATCTGTCAAATTTATCTTTTGCTGGTTTTATTGTGGTGCGGACTACCTTGAACCCCCTCAAATGTCGTTGGATATCCTCTTGTAGTGTGCCTTGAAATTTAGGGAGTTGGTGACTGACACCACCCCTAATTTTGATATCTGCCTCTTCATCATCAGTGGCTTATATGCATAGAAGATGATCATGAAATGTTGGAGCAGTAAGCTCCCTTGGTGCCCTCATTTATGGTTGTGGTTGTAGTTGTAGTGTTTCCATACCCGCATCTCATCTTAAGTCGGCCTGGATCCTAATACAGTGGGAACCGATTATCCTGAAAAGGGGATTCATCTACTCAGCTTAAGTTGGTCAAAGGGGTTAGTGAAACTAGATAGACAAACCGGTAGTTCTTAAAAATTCTCGAACATATCCCGCGCACTAGGGATACAATGTCATTTACACAGGAGACTCTAAATTAAAACTTCTAAAAAGTAAATTGCAAGCTTAGTTTACCAGACCATGCGCACCGTTTATTTTGATACCTAAAAACACATAATTAAAAACTAAATGAATTGACTCATTAATTAAGTTACAGAGTTACCTCAATTCCCGAAAAGAACCCAATTTGATAACGTCTAACATTGACAGCGTTATACAAATAAAATTTGTAATACCTGATTCACTAGTTACTAGTAAGCACAAGGTCAATCTGTATGGACAAAAGTACCTAAAACAATAGTAACTCACTCAATAGAAAAATAAAAGACTCGACTTCAAGGGAATTTTTAGATTTGGAAGTCATCTCACTCAACTTGCACGCTAAGTAGAATGATCGGTAAATAAAATTATAATTATTAAAATTGGACCGGACCAGCCGGTTCGATTGGAGCCAGACCTAGTTCCGGTCCGGTTCACTAATCCTTACCGGATTGCATGGTGAACCGGATTAAACTGGTTGAAGCAGCCGGTTCCGTACTAAACTGGCCAAACCAGACCATCTTATTACGAACCGGTTTGTTGTTAATTTCATATTAAATTAATTAAAATTCATTAAAACTAAAATTAGTTCATAAACAATGAAAATATGGAGCTGACAAGAATTAAACATAAGCCCACTTCACCCCATGGTATGAAGTTTAACTTAGGTTAGCACGCACAAATCTAGAGTATATTTACTTATAAACCGGCATAAGCATCATTTTATTTGCTACTTGAATAGGTCGTACAAGCTCAAGCCCTCACAACCAGATCAGTGATAAGAATTGTGCAACAAAGCATTCTTTCATTAAAATTATTGTGCAACAAAGGAATCATTCAATTAAAGAATAATAAACATATAATCAAAATAAGAATTTATTAAGTATGAATATCTCACAACATCGTTTCACAAGTCATTGCACCTAAACTACACAAGGGACTTAGCCACTTAAGGCCATAGAGCTATACGTAAATAGTTTAATAAAGTAAACCTTACAAACTGACTCTGAACACTTTAGGATGAGTTCCCTTGTTGTCTCAATTGCTTTCCTAAATTATAGATCGGCTGAAGCGGTTGAAAGCTGGACACTGACAATGACATCGAGTAGTGACGCTAAGACCTTTTATATAACCTTGGTGTAGCTTACAATTGAAACTACGTAATTTGTGTAAATCTGATGTGTATATTAAGGGAAATATGATAAGAAGCGGATTTAGACGGATGAGAGAAGATACACTTGAATTTGGAGTTGATTTAAGAAACTACCTGTCGATTGACATTCTTTGTCTTGCTGGAAGAAGTCCGCTGAGAATTAGGCATTGACTAAATTGTATATAAAATTCAATCTTTTTATAGCACTTGAATTGCACAAATCGGACATTTGGCGTGAAAGTTACGCCCCTCACAAGTTAGAAGGTATACTAACACATGTAATGACTCTAGCTTCTTCTTTCTTCTAAATGGACATGTGTTTGCCTTTTTCACGGAAGCTGCATGTGCGGCTGGTGTCTCAGCGGTCGGATTGCTTGCTATTTGATAAAAACCATTTTCTATCTGACTTTTCTAATCTTGTCCGATTTTCGTCCTTAAACTGCCTTCTTTAGCACATATTCGCATTAAGATCTAAAATAAGCTCAAAACTCAAAAAATAGATAAAACATTAAATACTACTCAAGAACGCTTTAGAATTAGGTGAGTTAAGTAAATAGACCAAATAATTTTATCTCATCAGCCGCTAGTGGAAAATGACAAGGGAAGTCACCAGGGGAAAGAGCTAGTATGGTTTGTAAAAATTGTTCATACTTAACTTATTATGTGTCTTTTTATGACCATTTGTGGCTAACTCACTTGTGCAGTTTAGGTGTAATAACTTGTGAATTGTTATTGTGAGATTATTGTTAATAAAAAAGTTTATGTTTTGATGCTATGCTATTGAGCTTAAACTATATGATTGTGTTGTTGCATAAAAAACTTAATGAATGATTGTGTTGTTGCATGATTTCTATGACTAATCTAACTATAAAGTTTTGGGTCAATATCAATTATTCGAGTAGCAAATAAACATATGTCGTATATGTTTATGTGGTAAACATTTTATGCTCTTACGTGGCTAGATTGTCTAAACTAAACTCCTTAGCATAGTTTGTTAATGCATATATCTTTCTTACATGCTTCTGTCTCACATGATTAACGGATACGTTGGCTAGAGAATATGATGGTGGGGGTAGGAGTGATTGTTGACGCCTTGTTACAATATTCTAACGCATAAGGTGTATACTTTGTTGAGTTTGGTTTACTACATGAATTGATCTTTAGCATCAATGATCAATACACAAGTTAGTCACAAGAGTTACGCATTTGTTTTACTTCTTCTTCTTCTTTTTTCTTAATAGTCTTACATTATTGCACGTCCATCTTAAATCTACAAACCCCCCCTCCCATGTTGTAATCTTTTGTGAGTCACTAATTTTACATGTCCGTGTCCTCGTAGATTCTATCCTGATATTTTATTTTGATAGGACTCTCAATGACGTTCATATCACCACACAAACCCTATCACATTATTTTATGTAATATAGGAGATGGGGAAGCGCACGTAATTATTCCTAGACACCTAGGAAAGTTTTGATTTACTATCATGACGCATTGATCGCTAAAGTGAAGGAGATGTTCGCTGGATCCTATACACTGAAGACCGATTAATGGGTATTATCCCATTGTGCCTGCTAGTAGGAACCTTTCGATGAGTCGGGTGCTATTCATATGCTTTAACGTGGTTGACTAGTTTTACGCCCGTGTGTGCTCGGACGACAACTTATTCCAGGGGGGCCATGTCAGAGACACGATTTGATAGTTGTTGGATCGACGATCACAGTGAGGTTGCCCGATAGAAATACATGGACGAGTATGAGGGAATCACACGTCGGTGTACCCAGCCACCCACCTTTCATGTCATTGCATATCAACCAACAGCAGTAAAGCGCTCTAACTTTGTAAGTTGACCTATATTCTTATATATGTCATTTTTATTGTATTGTCATTGTTATTATTGTTGTGCTTTGGAGATAAAGTTGCTTGTCGCACATGCAAGGCAATAATTGATACTTTTGGAGAGAAGCCAACAATGTGGTGAAGAATACCACACATAATCTTTTCTATTTGTGTAAGAGTGACATGAGCAATCTGAATGAGAATGCTTAAAGATTGATCTCAGAGATATCTATCTACCTCAAGGTAATATTAAACTGAATTCACATTTTATAAATTGCAGATCCATTTCACTAACCATTATTTTGTGGTTGATATTTTTTAGAGACACTGCATTTATTTGGAAGCATGGATCAAATAAAATTTTATTGGAAATCACACCAGCAATAGAGGAATAGCATAACAAAGTTGAAGACGTTGACATGATTCGTCCCTCTCAAATCACTCAAGGCTATCATTTAGAAGATGAAAAGAGCGGGTTGAGGAAATCCAAACACCCTAAAAAACCAAACACTCCCACACACCGACTCCACAAGAAGCCTAGTGGTCGGTTTTGAAGCTCTTGTAGAAATCGTAAAACTTTGTTACTTATGAAGATGAGTTATATGTCAAACTGTAAAATACTTTTATCACATGTTTGAGCATCTGAATTGATGCTAAAACAGTCTTTTAGAAATTTTAATGAAGTTGCCCCCATTAGAATATATGTCACATACTGAAACTGCATTTATCCGGGAACATGGATCAAATAAAGTTTTATCGGAATATGTTTTAAAACATAGAATAAAAGAATATATTTTAAAGAAGAAATAAAATAAAAAAGTAGACTGTATTTTTAAATAAAATCAAGCAAAGAAGGCATTTAAAAAAAGGGTAAACTACAAAAACATACCCCGAACTATCGTCAATTTTCAAATTAAGTACCGAACTTTTAATTTCTTCAATTTCAGTACCGAACTTTTTAATTCTTCAATTTCAGTACTATACACTTAATAAAATGAGAAATTAACATGAAATATGAGAATTAGTTTGTAAGTCTAACTCTTTAGCTAGAATTTAAAAACTTGCATAAACATATCGGACCCAACATATATTTTTTTATATAAATTTTCTCATTTTATTAAGTGTATAGTACTGAAATTGAAGAATTAAAAAGTTCGGTACTGAAATTGAAGAAATTAAAAGTTCGGTACTTAATTTGAAAATTGACGGTAGTTCGGGGTATGTTTTTATAGTTTACCCTTAAAAAAATAATCCACCAATTTTAGCTTTGATAATAAATAAATAAATAACACGTACAAGATATTAAAATGGAACGAAAATTTGAAATTAGAATATCCACAAAAGTCAATAATTGAGTAGAATATTCTAGTCGTAAATAGAAGAAGGAAATGGAGGATTGCGGATCAGTCGAATATTAAAATAAATAAATAAATAAACATTGAATTGGAATTCATTCATGGCAGCAAAGCAAACTGCAACAAGACCCAGCTTCTGATCTCCACTCATCTTATCGCTTAAAATGCGCACCCTGACGAGGCTCTGCCTCTCCACCGCTCACCCGCTGCTCTCCTCCTCCAACAACAACTTATCATTACTCTCCTCGATCCTCTTGCCAATCACACCTCGCTGCCGGAGTCACTCCCTCAGCCCCCGCTGCGCCCTCAAGCAGACCAAAAAGCAGAATGCTATCCAGAAGACCTCTTCCTTGTCCTCTTCGTCTTCGTCCTCCTCTAACGGCGGAGGTGATGTGAATCTGTTATGGTTTTTGAACCCGAAGAGTGAGGAGCGGAAGGATGGGGATGGGGAGGGATCGAGCACTGCCGTGACGGGGACGGTTTTGGCGGGGGTGTTGTTAGTTGGTGTTGTTGGTGGGTTCGGGACGGTTGGGTATTTGTACAAGGATCAGATCAATGACTACTTGACCCACTTCTCACAATTTATTGAAGGTGACTCTTACGATTTTTGATACCCTTATATCAGTTTTAGAATTTTCTAGGGCTTTCATGTGCAGTAATGAAACTGGTTGTAGCTACCTGGCGGAAGTGATCATTGGCTTGTTTTGTTTAGGAGTTCTTTTCAACCCCTAAGTATTTGTTTCTTCAATTCGGAAAGTCTATGGTTTGCAGGAGAAATACTCTGTTATGGCTGTGTATTATGAACATATTGCTGAGCTTTCGGAACACAATATTCGGCTGTGGATTTTAGAATAACTGTCTGTTGAAAAATTCTAGTTTTTTCTAGCGTTTCATCCTAGTTGTGTTATACGAGCAGGTTATGGCCAGGCAGGATATGCAATCTTTGTTGGTGTTTACGCCGTATTGGAAGTAAGACCACACTGCTTTTATTTATTTCTATTCTAATGACTGTCTATTTCATTTTCTGTTTCATATATTTGTGTGAAGCTACTATGTCTTCTGCATAAAACCGATTTCGACTTATCATTCTCTGGGGAGTTTTGAAGGATATTCATTGTTTAGAATGTCATACAGTTTGTGATTCATTAAATAGAATTTCTTGTCCTAGTAGTCCAAATGCTCAAGTATATCTTTTTGTTCCAAAAACAGGATATATATATGTGTTCCCAGCAAAAAGTATATCTATGTGGAAACTGCATTTGATTAGTATTGTCAGCCTCTACTCTACGCATCTAATGTTTGCTTTACTCATCATTGAATGCGTTCTTGTTATTTTATGTCTTCTAGATTTTTGCCCTCCCAGCAATTCCATTGACAATGTCTGCTGGCCTTCTGTTTGGTCCCGTTGTTGGTACTATATTAGTATCCATTAGTGGAACGGTGAGTTAATTGCTATGTTGCTTAATATAAATTTTTATTATTATTAGTCCTCACTTCTTAGTTCTTACTTAGTTTAGTTTTTTATATTTTGTTTTTGTATCTCAGTTGGCTGCCAGTGTTTCCTTCCTTATAGCCAGATATTTTGCACGGGACCGCATCCGCAAACTCGTTGAGGGAAATAAGAAATTTCTTGCGATTGACAAAGCTATTGGAGAAAATGGATTTAAGGTTGTTGTGCTTCTCCGGTTGAGCCCTTTGCTTCCCTTTTCCCTCGGAAACTATTTGTATGGATTGACATCGGTGGATTTCGTTCCTTATGTTGTGGGAAGGTGCACAACTTGTCAATTTATTTATTGTTGGTGATCATGCGTAGTTACTTGAAAGCCTACTTATTTGGAAGAAGCAAAAATATATGGATCCATCCATACATAAATACCGTGCTTCAGTTGCAACTAGAATTGAATAAAATTGAACTGATATGAATTTGCTGTCATTCAGTTGGTTGGGAATGCTACCAGGAACATGGGCTTACGTTAGTGCTGGTGCATTTGGACGGGCTATTATTGTAAGTTCTGTGCTGTTCTTAACTTCTTTATTTTAAACAAAAAATTGAGACTCACTTGTCGATGTCTCTTGCGATCATTTCATATTGTTTCTAAAGACTTCCATTGTTTTGTTGAAAAGGAAGATGCAGCCCTCATTTTTTCTGGTGATATATTCACAATAATATGTTCTGTCACTGTGTTGAAAAGGAAGATGCAGTCCCTCATTTTTTCTTGTGATATATTCACAATAATATGTTCTGTCACTGTGGACACTAAGGCTGTGTTTGGTTTAAGGAAAATTGGGTGGAACGGAAAGTTTATGAGAAAATTGAAAGGAAATGGAATCCTTGAAGGATTCCATCTAATTTTCCTTTGTTTGGTTTCATAAAGAAAATGTCAAGAAAAATTATTGGGAATCCATTTCATTTTCCAAAATCATGAAAAGTTTTATTAAAAATAAGTAGAAAAATATCAACGTTTCATTATTTCATACATTAAAGTTGATGAAATACATTGAATTTGTTCAAAAAATGGTTATTTGTTTAAGATACATTGAACTTTTTTTATATATGTAGAATTACATGTTCAATCCAATTTTCCATCTAATTTTCTTTCCCTCTTATTTTTCATCTAAACCAAACGATGGATTTTGCTAATTTTCCATCAAATTTTCCTTTCCGTGGAATTTTCCCTAAACCGGACATAGCCTTAAGGTAAAGTGAAGAATTTTTTTTTGACTTCTTTTCTTTAAAGGGGATCAATAGTGGTTCCCCACTCCCTTAAAGTGAAGCATTCATTGTTCTGGATTTAACTGAATAACATTCCGAAATTTAATATCCATTTGATACGAGCTGAAGAATGCATAGTTCTGTATATGAGTAATACCATGCTGTTAACCTGGACACAGAATCTCACCTCTAGTATCTCTTGCACATGTACTGAAATCTAATGTGTATTAAGACGGGGATCTCTCTTCATTTTCTTTTTTGTGTGGAGTGTTGTGTATTTTGAAATATGGTTTTTGTAGTTGTTCATATATGATTTGGTTGTTGCAGCAAGAAGAATCTGCAGTTGGCTTACCTGGTGGCAATGGTCAACTGATAACACTTGCGGCGGGACTGATAGTCACAGCGCTGACTGCAACATATGTGACACGGCTGGCAAAGGTAGAACACTGTTATATTCAAACAGGAGCAATCCTTGGAACTATACTAGAGATATGCACTTCAAGTTTCAGCTTGTGTCTTCATCCAGCAAATGTGCTATAAATTAGGAGATGCTTTACTAATGTGTCAATTATTTGTTGCTACTGCAGGATGCTGTAAAGGATATGGATGAGTGAATTTTGGGATCACTCAAGGTTAGCACAGAGTGATGGTAGAATGCTGTATATCCACATCAAATCCAATTGTATATTTCACACTATAACAATGTGTTTCTGTCAAAGAATTAGAAATAAAATTGAGCAAATAGTTATATCACATGAGCCATTTTGAAGGCAAAAATATAAAAATCCGCTTTGAACTGCCAACTCAATATTGAAATCATGCCCACGCTGTAATTTTTTTTTAAGGTGGATCGCGTCTATATATTTGCATCATATAAAAGTAGAAAATGTTACGTCATTTCTTTCACATGTGTAGAAAAAACTTCTACAATGAAAAAAAAAATCACTTTAAAAACATTTCGAACTACCATCCAAAATCAAGTACCGAATTATTTATATTTTCTATTACAGTAAAGAGAGACCTAATTGTAAGACAGTTAAAAAAATATAGAACCATCGAAAACAACCCCTAAATCCCTTTTGTTCCCCTAATCTGACATCTCTCTCTCCAAATTTTTGGGCAAGCGGATTCCACAATATCCAGTGTTTAGTTACGTACTTGTCAAAAAAAAAAAAGTTCATATTTTATTATCCACAATCCATATTATATTTGAGATAGTAAGCAATTCAATATTCAGTTTGATTTTGAATGATTCTTTAGCGTTCGTACTTTAACGTTTATTTTATTAAATGGAAACCGGACACGAAAAACTGCATTGTTTATATATTCAGCTTTTTTTCATCACATGGGATTCCATGTGAAGTGTTAATTACACAACAAATAATAATAATTGAAATTCAAAAAAAAAAAAAACACAACAAGCAACTATATAACAAAAATTTACTGTTCCGAAATCCTATTCATGGCTGATGAGTCTCCCAATGTATTCAGCATACCCAGTGAGCAGCAGGCCTACCCATCCAACTGAGCTCTTTCAATTTTGGTAAGACCCAACAGAATGTAGCACTGACTGAGTCATAGAAGATCCAGAAGGGGTGGCTGATCAGATGCAGACTTAGCATGAGTTGGCCTAGACTGACTCACTCCGCGACCTCGCCCAACGGCAGTGGTGGGCGGCGGAGCGAGTCTGAGTGCAGAATGCTGCTGATCACTTTTGGCAGAGCCAAATACAGATGCAATACCCATCTGTTTCTTGTCGTAGGAAGAACTGCTTGATGTTGCAATTCCCTGGTTTTGCTTCATGAATCCAATTGGGATCTGGGAGCTGCCCATTCCTATGTTATTTGGTGAACCACCAACTGGGGTTGCGCCTACTTGAGTCTGTCCATGTAGAGTGTGAGCTTGAGATCCCAAACCCCAACTTGACATGCTATTTATTTGACTGCTTGCATTGTTTGACCAACTGATCGTGTTGCTGGAAGGAGCTGTCCCATTTATGAAGCCAGTGGGTCGCGGGGGCCAGTCAGCAAAGGGATCAAAGTCTTCCGAGCTTGAAGATAATGGCGGTCCTGGATTTTGACTTTGGGTTTCGGTGCCAATTGATGAAGTGAAACCAGAGGATGCTCGAGGAGGCCACTCTATATCAACAGAGGCAACCGACTGAGAACTTTCCTGGCTCAGATGAACAGTACTTGTGGAGGATTTCGACAGTGACGATATGACGTTATTTCGTTCAACATTGGCGGTCAATTGATTTTGCTGGGAACTGGATCCAATTGATAGACTAGGAGAGGAAGAACTTGTTGGAAACTTGGCTCCTTGTTTTGTAGGTCCCCAGTCTTCATCCCAAGAAGGGCTGTTTTTTATCGTGGGCGCAATAGGTATATTGGCTTTCTTCTGCGCATCAAACTTGGAGCCATCACCATTAGGAAACAACTTCATATCTGTAATTCCCGAGTCTGTTGTCACGACTCCTCGCTTTTCTTCTATCTTCCTGCAACCATACACATACATTAAATTAAAAGAAAACATGGAAGTCAACTTCACCAGTCTCAGCATTCAGTATATGAATATCTAACAAATAGTATATGTTCACCTGAGAATATCCTTAACAAAGAACATGTATTTGGCAAACTGCTGAACATTCAATTGAGGGGCAGTTAGAAGGGGTATGAGCATAGAGAGGACATGCTCAGTCACAAAGTCCACCCCGTACTGATCAAGAAAGAACAACTGAATCAGTAAAGCCTTCCAATAGTTACAACTGACAAACGTTTATTGCCAAAATCATTTCGCACAAAACATAAACTTGCCTGCTTGAGGATAGAGTTTGCAATTCCAAGAGTACACATCAGTGTAGGCGCAGACCGATCAACAGCTGTACAGCGTTGGATGGTTTGTAATATGTCCAGAACTGCATGTTTATCCAGTGTGTTAACCAATTCTGCTAAGCATAATAGAGCATTGACTCTCACCTGCCAGGACACAAAATCACAGAAGCACAAATAACATTTTAGATAACCCGTTGAAACATCAGTATAAATTATTATCAACATTGAAGCTCAAAATTTTAGGACACATGAAATAGTTGCTGAGCCAATGTCCAAAAGTTAAATATCAGACTAATTTCAGGCCCATGATTAACCATTTGAACATAGATAACCAATTATAACCAAAAAAGAGTTTATATTGAAATTCAACCATCATCAGGGAAGTAATAATATAATGCAACGCCACATAAGGTTGCTCTACTGAATACAGACAAGTGACACATCAAAATAAGACGCTCCGGGCAAGGGATTCATCCCACAACAAAAACAAGTCATGCTGTCAATCAATGAAGCATGCCAGTAACTAAGATTCAAGCATTGAGAAAAGACCATTAAAATAAAATTCAATAAACTGCAGCATAATTTACATATACGAAATGGGTATTCATAACATACCGCAGCAACAGTCGTCTTTAGAGCCAAACCATGAACACGGGGAAGTATGGCTTGTTTCACTAACTGCAAAATAAATAAAAACAAGAAGGTGAATCCACTATGAGTCCCTTCAGGTGAGCATCCAGATTAAGCTACAACAACGAGCTAATGTGATTGGAATCCCTAGGGGCAAGAAATTAATTTTTGATACTGAATCCAGATGATTCGAGATATTATTAACATTTTAAAAATTATATTTGAAAGAAATGAATATAATGCGCATAGGTGATCAGTAATGGACAAGAGCCCATCGATAAAAGATGGGGTGAGATGGGATCTTTAATCTAACTGAGACTGTCTTCACCTGAACATCAAGTTGCTTAGCAAGAGCAGCTGACTTCCTTAAAACTTCTTCTTGTACACGAGCATCATTATCCTCATAAGCTCGAACAATCAGTGGCAGGACATGTGATATTAAGTGCTCTTGACTGGTCTACACAAATTAAACAAGTGAAGATGTTACTGGTACCAATAATCAATAATTCACCAACTCACAGATTACCATACAGTATGTGTGAAAACATATTAATATAAAGTAGTAGGCGGTCCTATTTTGGAGACTAACTCAATGATGATGAGTTCCCATAAAATAATATACTTTTTCAGTCACCTTACTGATGATTAGATCTGCGCGCTTAACGAGCAACAATAATGTTTCGCCTGCAGCAGCACTAAGTACAGGAACAAGAGCAGGCAGTGTCGATAACTCAAAGTCATTTTTATCCTGCATAGTCACCAAATAGTCAATTATTAACTAACTATTCCTTGAAAAATATTGACTTCCATTTAGAATATGTCAATGACTCACTGGGCATTTTTAGATTTATGTAATCAGAGAGCAAAGGAAAAAAGTACAGAGCAGTCAAAGACAGACATTCAGATTGACAAAGATAATGGAGCCAATTTCAATATTTTGATAAGAACTTGCCATGTCAAAAGAGAAAGAATGGAGGTCTAAAGAATTAATTTCATTTGTGGGTGTAGATAATCAGGAGGCTGCCAATTTCTAACAAATACGTCCACTTATTCAAATAGTGAAAGACTTTTTACATTGTTGACTTACTGACAATAACCCAACTAAATATGAGGCTCATTTTCAGCAATGGCGGCAGTATCATTTACTTATCAAACTCTGTATTATACTAGAAAATTGAGGACAATCATCAATCTTACTGAACCTGTGTATGCTGAAAAATCATTTCGAAATGATGACATATTTAGTACTTGACCTTAGGGTTCTTCTAACTTAAAGTTTAACAAATGAAATAGAGGTCAAAGCCAAACATCTCATGTAACACTACGTGTAACGTAACTTGTAACCAACCAATTGAAGAATAAAATAAGTAATATACATAGCGAAAACACGTGCAACTCAGGGAATCTAAGTTATCAGCACACAGATACATGACTGTAGCACCCTCGTGCATGTTAGGTTTATCTTGATTACACTAGTGACAATGATAATTGCATG
>NQLW01000058.1:3528794-3559644 GCA_002312845.1 Kalanchoe fedtschenkoi
ATTCCCCAGATGCCTCCTCACAAATTGCCTACTTTTCTGATCATACTCTCGATGCAGCCAAACACCGCTTAAAAAAAATATAAAGTGAGCAGTTCAAATGTAGTCATAGATCATATTTAAAAACTTATGTTATCCGACCGAGACATAATACAAGTCAAGCCAAGCTTGTGAAAACAAAAAATCAGCACCAAGGTCAAACCTTATATCGTAAGACACGAGCATCAAAATCTTTCCACATATCTGATAATGCTTTTAGAAACTCAGACTTTTGCATATTATCTCTTTCCTGAAAACCAAAAGAGTTCCATCAGGAAGAGAACTAAAGCTTCATTAACTTTCTATCACAAAGAAACAACAAGACCGCATTTTAAAGCACGCACAAGCATGTGGTCCAGGAAACGAAGAGCACGCAATCTAGTGTCATCTCGAAAAAATGAAGATCCTGCAGGAGAGAAAGGTGAAGTAGATATTTAAAAGAAAACAAGGGCAAATTTTACAATAAACTGCAAAAGTGAACTAACTCAAAAGAACTTATGTATACTGGGATAATAGTGTACAACAAAAGAATGACAGAATTCGAAGATATGAAAAAGGTCACAATAAGTCAGTTCCACAAATCCAAAGATCAGCCGATAATATCATAAAAGATGTGTAGCTGGTTGAAAAAGATCAAGTGACCTCTAAAAACTGAGCTATATATATAAATATAGTAGCAATACCAAACCTAGCCTCAATAATACAGTTACCCACTAACATACAGATTTGGCTCACAGAGTGACGTCTGAAAAGCAAACTAAAACTGCACAGTTATGATGTTTGCATGATATGAGAACTTTTCACATCCTTGTAATTACATTTAGGAAATGTGGGGATTGTCAGTAATCAATCATCCACAACATAGCGTTCACTATGAGGTAGGAAGAGAAAAAAGCTGCACAACAGGTAGACCATCAGCCCTGAGAGAAGGGAGATGTGATACTCTACAAAGATCAAGCTAAAGCTGCAGACATGACAAGGAACCCTTTAATTTGTACTGCAGCAGATAACCTTTGCAGCCAGATTCACAGAATAAACTAGATCAGTTGCGAAAATTCAACACCAATAGGGAAGAAGCGAAATTTATACCCGAACCGAACTTATCATATAGCTTAGCTTTAGTTCATTTTTACTGTCAATTACCATATTTAGTAAGAGGTACACATTAATGTCTTGGGGAAACCAAAACAAACTTACCAGTGAAGTCCAAAGCTGATGGACGGTTAGACTCATTAGCAGAGAGCATTCTTTGCAGATCAGGAAACAGATCCGATGGAATAGAGGAGAATGCTTCATTGGTTAGGTAAGTTAAGGTATTCATATACTGAAAGTAAGCGGGACCATGTTAGCTATCTAGAACACAGCATGCAGAAACAGAGCAAAGAAAGAGAAAAATAAAAGTAAAATCACATCTTTGGAACAATATAATGACTAGCTCATGACAAACAATTCAAGGTTAGTTTGACTAAATACCGTCAACTCGTTGTCTTAAACACTATTACGATTCAGAATCCGGTTTGCTTATAATTGACACATAAACCTAGCAACACTCTATTAGAGTGCATATCAGACATATAAAAAGTATCGTTTAGGCTCCTTTTCCAAGTTGAATTTAGATATGGATAACAAATTTAGGTCAAAATAAGTCATGCGTGTCTGCCCAAGCATCAATACCATTTTCACATTGTTGTTGCAGTCGAATAGAGGCTTCCTGGCAATCAAATGGTAGGCAAGGCACCCAACACTGAAAATATCTGAAGCACAACCAGCTGAAGCAGATTTACTTCGAACCAATTCTGGTGCACAATAGTTAAGTGATGGCTGAAGGGGTAGTACAGAATCTTCAACATCATATTCCTGAAGAGGGAAAAAACTCTCTGAAATGTGTCATTCTGACAGAAAATGCATGTGAATACTTAACTAATAGACACAAATTTTAATGATGAATAATAACACACCGAGAAGTGGAAGGCTTGTCCATTGGACAAATCATTAGAGGTTTGATCAGATGAGATAGCAAATCCAAACCCAGCCAACTTCCAAGCACCACTCGAAGTAATGAGAGTATTCTGCACACAGTAACGTTTTAGCTCAATATACATCGTCGACATGCCAAAAGATAGGAATGACACATAGATGTATCCAAGTTGACATTAGGGAGTGTTCTTGCTATCTTAATTTATGTTTCATTTACAAATTCAACTACTTTTTTGTCACAAAACCACAAGTCCAGTTATGCTCAGCTCAATTATAAGGCGAAAAGGAAAAAAAGGAATTAAAAACATGAACTTTATACTTTTAGGAGACAAAAAAAAAACATGCCTATGTGCAGCACCGAAATATAACAGTAAAAGAAATGATACTAAGTGCTTAAAAATAGACAAAGAATGATCCACAAATTTAGGGTAATAATAAACAACACGACACAACTCTGTGGACTCTACGCCACAAAGGTTAAATGATAGCAAACAAAACCAGAGTTAAGAATTATAATAAATGACATAAATAACAGCAAAAGTGCAACCAAAAGTTGACGCTTCCATAACAAACAACAACAGTCAACCATGTGATAAAAAAAAATTCAACTCTAGTCTGCAGAATGCTAATGTATTAGTTCAATGTGGATCGTGGTTACAAGATTTAAACCCTTTTCGCAAATGGTAAGTAAGCCCAACTCTTTATGTAATCTCAAATGGATACAAATACAGATTGTCGATAATTTGATCATCATAATAAAAACTGTCACTGATGAAGCTCTAGCAGTTAGTGATGTGCCAATTAAAGTGTCGCGGGTGTGTGTAAAAGGAGAAATGCCGAAACATCTAAGAATCGATCACCAAAGTAGGGAAGAAACAAATTGATACCCAAAGGATAATCTTTGTGAAGCTTAAACAAACCTCCCATGTAAACTATACAGCAAAACAGCTGTTTGACTACATTGAACCAAATATTATGTAACTAGTGGACATATATTACGCCTAAACAACGACATTAATGATTCAGCAGGTATTAACCTCTGGCGACAAAGCCCGGTGGATAAGCCGTGCGTTATTATGAAGGAAATCAAGAGTCTCAGCAATCTGGAGTAAACCATGTTTCATTTCCAACAATCCCATCTCCTACAAAAAAGAACAACAAAACTGAGTACAGCTATAAATAGCAAGACCTCAAATATGACTAGCATAAATTGTTTCTCCTGTTTTTCTATCGATCTATCCAGAAATGTTTGTATCTCATCATGAAGACTATACCAGTTTAATACAAGATCATTATACTTATCCGTTTAACGTCGATTTATTCAATTAAAAGATGCAGACGTAGCTTCTTTACTTAAAATCATCCATGTATGAGCACAACTCAATAATGAGAGTGAACTATAAATTTTGCTTTACAAACAACGATGCTGACAAGATTTATTGATAAATGGCAACACAGATTGTGCGGTCTTATCTTATTGCATAGAAGAGATACAACATGAGAAAGTATCAAATATGATGCAATCATGAACAGTATCTAGCGGCCAGATATCGTTTCGCGTTACCCCATCTATACATGTTAACTGAAAGTATATTGCTTCCCAAAGGAGAGGCTCCTCCCACACACCTTAAAGTAGAACGTAACCTCTAAGCTTTTAATCCACTTTCTTTTTTAAGTGTCTAGATTTGATTCCAAGCAACAAATATGCTCTTACATGGATGCCTATACCTCATCAATATTTCCTTCTGAAAGCTCATGAAATTGCATCATAATGAAAGTCAAATATTATTAAATTCCTAACTGGAATTTTTCAATGACTGCCCTTCAGAAGCAAA
This sequence comes from Kalanchoe fedtschenkoi, assembly GCA_002312845.1. Taxonomy (NCBI): domain Eukaryota; kingdom Viridiplantae; phylum Streptophyta; class Magnoliopsida; order Saxifragales; family Crassulaceae; genus Kalanchoe; species Kalanchoe fedtschenkoi. Next base: position 3,532,643 of record NQLW01000058.1, read on the forward strand.
CTGACTAAGCTGCTATACGAGCCATGAAAATGTCATTATCATATTGGCATGCAAACAAACAAGTGTACAGTTGATTTGATAAAAATATATATAACATAATAAGCTGTTTAAGTGTGAACATGGAATTGGAAACTGAAAAAAAGAAAAGAACCTGGCTTGCACAAATGGCAGCTCTAGTGGTGATTGAGAAAAATAAACTACTACAGCGACGAACATGATAAACAAGAAAACTCACCTTGACAATACAGCATAAGTCAGGAACAATACTGAAAGATTTTCAATGCAATAACAAATCATAATATAATGTGGCGAGCTAGAAAAAAATAGGTTAATGATTTCATCCTTTCTTTAACAGTCACCTACTTGTCTTGAAATGTACAACTATGCAATCTCTAGTGTTACGGAGCAATGAGACTGGAACTTCCATTTCAATGAATATACAGTGATAGTGGTGAATGCGCCTACCCAAAGGTATTTGTTTCAATGAACAAAATGTGATGTGGAAAACTGTAGCGTCGATTTGCTTCAGTCTGAAAAGTTCACGCCCAACATTTCTGCACTCATGGCCATGTTTATTGAATATTTATGTTAGACGCTAAAACCTTTGAAGGGTAAACCTTCACAAGGTATCCATGAAAAACAGAAATGCTTCCTAGAGTTTCTAAGTTTAATTTAAAGTGAAACAAAATTCATAAGGGGCATTTAATTATGCTTTCCAAGGGGCGAGCTACGATTAGCTGGATGACCCGTTTCCTGAACGAGCTCAGCTCAAAGGCATTACTAAGAACAGTGAACAATCCTGGCTTGTCCAATTTTAAACTTTCAGAAAAAAACATTAACCCAAATGTTAAGAGTGTGCAATAGGGCAAGATCCAGAAAATGCAGCAGCTGCACTTCACTGAATGGTCATTCTACAAGTGGCATCACCAAACTGACCGTAAAGCCTTACGGTCAACCAGCGGAAACATTTAGCAGCAGAGTGATTACGTACCATTCCTTTGAGCTCCTTAGGCACATTGGCAATATTGTCAAAATTGCCAAGCGTATTGGCCACAGAAGCAAACAATGGCTCAGTGACCATGGCCATAGCATTCTTATTCTCATCCAGATTCTGTACGACATGGACCACCCCGGGATGCCTGAGCCTGACGAGCTTGGCGGCATCAGCCCGAATGATATCTAAAAATGAATCTTCAGCGGCCTTGGACAAGCCGGCCCGCTGACGAGCCTCGGAGAGCGCCCTCTTATCCAAAAGCCAGACACAAACGGTGGGGTACTGCTGGGATCCTCCGCGCGCAGACTTAGCGGAGTAGAGCTTCCAGGCAAGGCCGGGGCCGGCAGAGCCGATCTGATCAAGGAGGTCGTAGTCCTGCAAGGGCTTGGGGCCGGTGACCTCCTGGACTGTGGTCTGGACTTTCTTCTCGATGACGGCCGCGGTCTTGGCGAGGGCTTGCGTCAGGGTTTTCATGTTGAGAGACATTCTGATCGTCCGATCCCGGGGCGGTTTTGATCTTCTTCGTAAATACGAACAATCACTGGGTGATCCGATGATTCGTCGGAGTTGCTGATTGCCGGATTGAAATTTCAGCGCGTTCGTCCCGTTTACCGAAAATCTGCGCCTCTCTCTCTCTCTCTCTCTCCCCTGCTTCTTCTACTTCTTCTGTTTTCATGTCCAACGGCGTGTGATCCTGACATCATTATTTTAGGAAACAAAACATTGTCGACATTTCATTAATCTTGTGTCATATTGAATTTTTTTGGTAAGACTGAAATGTAACCTTTGGATCAATAAATAACAAATTTTAAAGCGTTTTCTAATATAGTTGTAAGATTAATAGAAAGGTATAGAGTAAATGAGCATGAATTATTCATTTTCTTCAGTCTAATAATCACATCTTGTTATTTCTTTTTCTTTTTTTTTGATTGTTTATGGCGACAGGGATTCGGACGAAAAATAAGAAATCAAGAGAAAATTCAATTTGCAGCCACACCTAGAAGCAACACCGGTGAAACGGTCCTCAATGATATATGAATTGAAGGTTATGTTTCACTAGATGATGAAATGTCTTAATGCCATGACAATTCAGTCGTGCAAACAAGCGGAAACCATGCAATATAGTTGTCATTGATCCGAACTGTCGCGCTGTGATTGAAGCGAGGTTCGACAAGGTGGAAGCGGCTATGATGAATCAAGAGAAGAAATGTGATATATGGATCGAGAATATAGAGCAGTGAATGGAGTAATTAACAATGGCTATCAAGGAAATAAATGTGGGCAAGATTGGCTTTCATTCGAAACTCAGGTAAATTCATTCAAGCCAACAATGTAAACAAGTGCGCGTCTTCAGATGCAACTTGAGTTTATATCCATATTTTCTTTTTTCTTATTCTTACTTTTCACTTTTTTTATTTTTATTTTTCTAACTAAATCTAATCGAGATTGATTATGTCAAGTTAAGTGTGTGGGTTCTTATAGTGTTTTTAGTGATGTGGGATAGGTGGTCGAGCGCTGCAAACAAGGAGCCGCCCACTCGCTTCTACCAGATAGCATGCAGATGGTCATTAAAGTTGACCGCGCACAGTCTTCAGAAAGCCAAGCGTGCGGCCAGAAGACATTGCGCGCAGCTCAAAAATCCTCAAGGGCCCTAGCGCAAACAATTAGCTCATTTTATCTAGAAATTAATCCTTTCTCGTAATCCAACCACCTCAGACTTAGAAGCAGTAACTATTTATTTATCACATCATATTCTTGTATGTTTGTATAACATGATGTTCTGATTCTTACCATGTCATGTTTATTATTTTTTCTGCGCACTCACACTTTTTAGTTGAGTCCTTAATTACTACATCAAGTCAAAGTGGAGTGATTTTTGTAGGATTACTCCACAAATTGAAGATTCAGAAAAACTAGATGGCGCAGATGGGAAGCTGCCGCACGTGTATCTATATTTGACAACTTACGGGGACTTACTCATAGAGATGTGCGCAAGGATGAGACACCATGCGTGTGGCCAGGTTGGTCAGCGTGCGGCTTAGGAGCTAAGTTTGACCAGAACTACTTCTCGGGTTCTTTCTTTCCCCACATGTTTCCATTTCGTCACCTCTATGTTTTTGAACTGTGAAGACACTTTTTATTTTTAGTGTGTGGTGGGAAATCAGAACTTTAATATTAATAGAATTTTGAGTCTTTTACCTATTTTTAAACATTTTGATTTTTTTTTAATTTTGCCACATCTCAAAATTTTTGAAAATTCTATGGCTTACTAGTTTTTCTCTATTCTATTCTTGTAATTTGATTCCATGATGGTTATGATGAATTATTATAATTTATCAAAAGATTCAGCTTGAGACCTAGAGGAGCTACGAAAAATTTTGTTAGACCATGTTGAAGCTTGGATTAAGGTATTCTTTATTGACTTTGTCTTTATATATCATGATAGAGTATTGTCTATGACTTTATGCCTGTTAAAATTATTTTCCCATATGTGTTTTGAAACACGTATTTTTGGCCCCATATATATGTTAATGAACGTTTTAGGGGTCAGTTGCATTATAATAAAATCGATAAGTACCGAGTCAAATCAAGAGGAGAAAAAAAATTGTTAGGAACTAGTTACTAAATTAATATCTATTTAATTTTAGATGAAGGGATTGGAAGTTGTTGGAAAATTAATAACTACTAAACAAAAGTGAAAACTACTGCACAGAGTAAGAATAGAACAGAGAAGATAAGCATCTTAGGATTTCTACTTCACCTGTGTTGCATGCAAACTCTCATAATATTATTGAAACTTAAATAATCATCCACAATATATCATGCAATTTTAATAATACAGCATAACCACTTAATAACTTATTGTGAGTTCGACTTCCGAGTGTTCCTATGCAACAATTTATTAACTACAATTGATTTCGAATTAAGCTGTTTTCTGATTCCAGTCTTCATAGCTCACAGATATTAGTTAAAGAGTGATTATACTAATATCTCCTAAATATGCAGCTAAGTCGCAGGATAAACAAACTACTCAATATTAATAGGCAACTTCCGATCTGATCTTTAGTTGATTAGAAATATTGATTACAACTGAGTAGAATAATCAGTCCATTCCGACTTTGGTCTTCGTGGGTTGGAATACTCTACTATAGAGGATAGTAAATTTAATCCCAATTTTGATTCTTCTAGCATACACAATTAAACTCTGAATTACTATCCATGATAATTCCTAAGACAAGGAGTGTAAGATTAATAAGATTATCAACCATACACATGACATGCATATATTTCACTTTTCTCTCTAAAATCCCTCACTCAACCTCACCCAAACTAGCTGCCGGAAGGCGAGGGGGAGGTGTGGGGTGGCCCTCTCCCTCTCCCTCTCCCTCTCCCTCACCTTGTCTATCCCGCCCTCCTAGGCCAGATCTGGCCCCGTAGCTCAGGTCAGCCACGACGACAACTACTTGGGTTTCCCCGCCTTGCTGCCACAACAGTCGCGCCTAGCTCACACCCCAATCTACTCATCGCATCTAGCCCTCCCAATTGGGAGGCCACGCAATCGGCACTACATAACCGGCTCGCTCGGGCCATGCCCCGCCTTACCAGTCCGAAGCCAAGCTCGGCCCTTCCATCCCTAGATCTCGCATGCGTTCTCGCCTAGCCCCAGATCAAGCACTGGCTCGCCCCTCATCCAGATCTAGAAGACACGGAGGCCCACCATCAGGATGGGAGTCCCTGCACTCTAGTAGCCTAAAGCACCTCGCCTATTAGCTTCCCTCTCTAGATTTTAAGAGTGCTCGTTTGGCACGACCCAGATGATAGACCTGGGATCTTTCAAGATCATCTCGCAAATCTTTCCTGGTATGTTCGACGGCTCATCCCGTAAGATGTGGTGCTTTGTAAGTCGCCTAGCTCGACCCACAACAAAGCTCAGAGCTCGTTCAATTGAAAGCTTATCCATCACCGCCGCAGCTAGAATCGAGTCTATCTCCAGATCTGACGTCTGCGATGGTGCTCGTTGATCTTGAGGACTTATGGAAGCCAGCTGTCCCACGACGCTAACATATCTGACCAGTAACTCGTGCTTTTCTAAGTTACTTTTCTTTTAGGTTATCTGAGTTGGACGACTCTGATGAGGAATCCCACCTCTAAAGCTGCACCGAAAAGCCTTCAACGAACTAGAGCAACCGGTAGAAAAAGACAAGTCATCGACGCTCATGTCAAGACCAGACTGCTGCAAGCTTCCACGCTAAATCTCGTCATCTCAGGCGTCCCGCAAGCCTTGCCCTGTGTGTGCCTCGAGCCATGAGGCCTCGGGTGCCCCGTGCGCCTCGCCCCGAGTTCGAATCAAGTGAGCATGTTCCCTCATAAGCTCGAGACAACCCAAGCAGTTATACCACAGAGACCCAATCTAGTCTTCGAACACATCAGCTAACTCCTTCAACCTCATATAGGCTTCGGCCACGAAATTGTAGGCTCTATGAGTCCCTCCATCATCATGTAGGCTGTTCGAGCCAACGTCTTCACATGTAGGCGATTTCGCCAAAGGTTCTTCAGATCATTTTAGAAATAAAATATTTTTTAAAAAAAAATATGACATGCATATATGTAATTCAAAGAGGCATGGACAATAATGGATGAAAATACTTAATTGATTAATATGAATATGAGTCAACAAAAAATAGGATCTTCAGGACCCTAGCACGGAGATGACTACTCACAACGCATAACTGAAATTACAATCATAAAATAATTATGAAAATAAAACAAGAATGATAGAGGAAAACTTAATCTCTTAAAACTAAATGAGGTTTCAGGGCATTTTGTGTCTAAAAGATACATTAATTCAATAATACCAGAGGATTGTCTGTCTAGTCCTACTGTTGTAAAATTTCTTGCCACTTGCAGTTAAATAGTCCAAACAATATCTTCTCTGTTACTATTCAAATGTGTTATTATTTTTATGGGATAAAACCTAAAAGGGGCCCTGAACTATCACTACTTACCCAATTGCGGTCAGAACTACCACAATTTCCAAAAAGGGTGCGATGAAAAAAAAATTGGACTGATTTTTTAAAATAAAATTTACCATTAAATTCCTAAACTAATATTATTATAAGACTTAGATTTGTGTGCAAAAATTATGTCGTTTAGTTATGAAAATAAATTATATTGTTTTGTGCACATAAAGAAAATGACGTCTTTTGATAATCAAATGACACAATTTTCACACACAAATCTAAATTTTATAATAATATTAGTTTTGGAATGTAATGGTGAATTTTATTTTAAAAAATCAGTCTAATTTTTTTTTCATCGCACCTTTTTTTAAAATCGTGGTAGTTCTGACCGCAATTGGGTAAGTGGTGATAGTTCAGGGCCCCTTTTGGATTTTTCCCCTATTTTTATTGGCTTTGATAGTTTAGAGTCTTCCTACTTTAGCTGCTTTTTTTATTGTTGCAATGACTTTTTGCACTCTTTAATCCAGTTTAGGAGCGATGAATGCCTTTTCAGCGGCTAATCGTGCTTCCTATAATAAAAATTTTAGAAAAAGAAACACGTGTCAATACACTAATTCTAAGCAAAAACTCAATGATTAAACTTCATTCTTACTAATTACCTGAGTGGCATTCAGAACTTTGACTGAATGTAACTCTGCGAGTCTCGACAAGTCTCATGTTCGAAACCGGATAACACCAACAAAGCAATCATCCCATGAAATTAGCATAGAGGTTGGACACAAGGGCATGTATAAATCTTTTCTTAGGAGTTTAACTGGCCCCGAAGGGGTACATTCTCCGGATAAAAAAACAGTAAGTGTATTATTTGACTCAGCTCTCACTATGATATAATAATACCTCATTCTACGATATTTTTACTCCTTATCGGGCATTTAGGTACTAATTATCTCAATGTCTAATTCCTAAGTAAACAACTTTACATGTATAAAAAATGGCATCTCTATTTAACTTATCTACCAAACGTGAACTAAAATATTTCACAAAGATTTGATAGTGAATGATGTAAAGACGGTACATATGAAACAAAAAACTACTGATGGCAGAACAAAAAACTCTAAGGAAATGCCTTCGGGAGGAACAGATTTGGTCGGGGACCTTTCACGGGATTGAGATTCTTTTATATGTATTTTCTTTATATAATTTTTATTTTCATTACTTTTGAATTTTTGTATTGTTATATGCGACATGGGTACCCAATTCATAGATAGCAACTGTGAATTTGGCACGTAACACACATCTACCTAGGCAACATCCTACTTAGGCGACAAATAGGCTTGACAAGTTAACTATCTGCGAAATTCCTAAGTGCACATTTGATAATAGTATTATTTATTTTGGTATTGATAGTGAGTATATTATACCCTTCATGGGTAGTCGAGTCGTTGGTGCAGGATCCGGATACCGCGAGTCCCACAAGTCTCGGGTCAAATCAGATAACACCAACAAAGTAATAATCCCATAAAACAAGCGAAAATGTTTGACATGTGGGCATGTGTGGAGCTTCTCCCCAGAATTTAATTAAGCCGGCCCCGAAAAGATACCGTTCTTCAAATAAAATAGTGAGTGTATTATGTAACCAACCTCTCACCAATGCAATACTAATACATTGAAAAAGCCAATCCAAGGCGGATGAACGAAAAACTCTGAAGGGATGCATTAAGGAGGAACATACTAGGTTGGGGACCTTTCACGAAACGTTGAGATTTTTTAATATGTATCCTCTTTGCATCATTTCTTATCAAACCTGCATTTTCTCTTGTTTTCTTTTTTATTCTAACTTACTTTTGCATTTTGGCACTTGCTATACGCGGTAATGAGTACCCGAGTCACAAATAAAGATTGCAAATTTGGCACATGCCACACCTCTGCCCAGTCAGCATCCTATCTAGGCGATACATAAGTTGTCTGTGAAATTTTTAAGTGCGCATTTGGTAGCAGTATTATTTATTATGGTATTAGTATTATACTCACCCATGGATAATCGAGTTGGTGCAATCATCAGACACCGCGAGTCCTGGTAGGTCTCGTCTTTGAAATCGGATAACACCAACAAAGTAGTAATGCATGAAACAAGCAGAGATGCCTAACATATGTGGAGCCTCATTACGAAGTTTAACTCGATTCCGAAAGCTACTGTTCTTTGGATAAAAAAATAATGAGTTATTATTTTATCCACCTCTCCAAGGTATTAATAATACCACTTTCTATAATATTTTTATGTCTCATTGTGCGTTTTCATAATAATTATCCTAATATCATTTCAACAAAACAACTAACAACTTTACATGCATAATTGATGTTATATCCCTCTTTAACTAACCCTTTTACTAATGATGGAGGAAAGGAAAAAAGCTCGAAAAAAGAATTGATTAGATCGGAGACCTTTCACGGCGTTGAGGACTCATGATGGATGAACAAAAAACAACAATGAATTAACTTTCATTTTTAGGAGAGAATTACATCGAGTGACATTGTAAAACTAATTTTTCTCCATTTTCAATAGTATCAAGTTTTACGATGATAGTGGTGAGACACAATATATGAAGATTTTCATGAAGAACCCTTGTGTAGCTCATCCTTAATTTCATCGCTCGCAACTGAACAAGCCCTAATTCCGTTGATCCAAGACCTTTGCGTCCATGATGTCTTAAAAATAATCTTCAAGTTACATAATAATGTCTTGTCTGCAGAGTAGTCTCACAGCTAGTTGATATTATAATGCTCTAAGAAGTTTCATTTTCAGCAAAATAAGAATTCAAAACACCAAACAAGTTTTAGTATGCATAGGGAGAAGATAATACTCACACATGTTGTCTTATCTCTATACTGCAGAATTCCAGGAACTTACTCGACCGAGAGAGAGAACTAATCCTTGAGGTGAACCCTACTTATAGTGACTGATACTGACTGACGTCATCAACATTCTCAGGATAATGAATAGATGGTAGTCAGTTAATTATGTTGAGCCCATTCGATGATAAGCTGTGGCTGTGACATTGAGCACTTGTCAGTTGCTGCTGCTATTACTAGGAGTATATCAGTTAGAAAGGAAAATAAGACACGTCTGAGAAGGAAGAATTCTTCCCGAAACGACACCGTTACGTTGAGAAGAAACTACTACACTGTAGGGTTACAAAATTCCACTAGATCCTTGTCCCAAATTCTGACCTATTTATGATCGACAGCGTTCTATATTGAATTTGAGGTGGTCTGATTTAGATATTCTATTTGCTGGCAACTGTCTATCCACGTGTCGATCATCCGACCGTTCATACGTTGACTCAGCATTCGACCCCTTCTCATCGGACGATGATAAAATGCGCCACGTCAGTAATCCTGAAACAGGAAAATAAACTGAAAAGCGGAGGAGAGAGAAAGGAGAGGGTTTGCTATTACCATTGTCGCCAACAAAAACGGCTTCCATTTATTGCTTGTTTTGCTGGTGTGTGTCCGCCTGTTTGGCTCCGCCACAATTTCATTCCCAAAATCTCATCATCGCGCTTTAGGGTTTCCGAGTCCTCAAATTCGTTGACGATCGATGGACGGAGGTGGAGCCACGGCCGATTTCAACGACTGGGAGATGCTGCAGTCGGATGCGGAGGAGATCGGAGAGGTGGGCGTTGCTGCGGACGCGGAGGGGCTCATGATGCTCAGGCTCGATTACTTTTCGATTGATAACAAGATGAATTATGCAGGGGTTGGGGGTGATAAAAGTGACTTGTCCAGTGAAGGAGGTTCCGTGGAGTCCGATAATCCTAGCTGGGTTGATCCTGCTGCCTCCGATGCTGCTACTCCGTTCCGCCGGAGGAATTCTGGAGACTTTTGGCCGGATTCGGCTAGTGATCGCTCCAGATTGAGTGACTGTGGCGACAAAATAGGGTTAAGCTTTATGGAAACCAGTGATAATCACGTGTTAGAAATGGAGAATCGGGGTGGTTATTCGGCGAAATTAGAGTATAGTTCCGATGGAGATGCATCCTTGGATGTTGAAGGTGTTCTGGAGGTAGAAAAGAATAAAAAGATGAGTGTTGACTCGGATATTTCTGTGGAGAAAATGGATTTGAAGGAGACTCCAAGTGAGACTGCACTGGGGATCAGGGGAGAAGAAAGTTGTGTTGCAGCCCCAGACGATGGTAACATTGAGAAAGAAGCGGAGCTGCCCATTGAGGTGGAAAAGAAAACTTTAATGTGGTGGAAGCTTCCTCTGGAAATGGTGAAATTTTGTCTATTCAGAGTTAACCCCTTATGGTCCATTTCGGTGGCTGCGGCTATGGTGGGAGTGTTTATAATGAGAAGGAGATTGCATATGATGAAGAGGAAGACAAAAGGCTTGCAGATGGAGGTTACAGTGGACCATAAGGTGAGTTGTTTCATGAAGATTTGGCTTGTAATAATGCTTCATTCTTTGTTGGAGTGTTGTACTTTGCATGCAACTCTTGGTTCTTTGCTTTTGACATTTGTAGAACTCCATTTATGTCAAATTAATCTTTATTTTTATCTTCATAATTTGGTCAAATGTTTCTATATCTTTGCATGATTTGGGTGTTGTTGTTATCTTTATCTTTGTATTCATTCTACCATTAGGATAAAATATGCAGGATCGCAACCTTTCATATTATTGGCCTTTGCCTTGATATCTTGACCATCACTGAAGTTTTCACTGTAGAACATACCATATAATCTGACATTAGTACACCCTTTGTTTTTCCTTAAGGGAATATTTCACATCTTCTGTTATTTATGCTTTTGTATCACCTCTTTCAGTAGACAGAATTGTTAATGTCTTTCATATTTTATCTTAAAGCTTATGACAGTATGCTGGTTTAGAACTTCTCAAGTCCCTGTTACTTATATTGGTCGAGCTATGTTAAGTTCATGCTTGACTCAGAACTTAGTTCAGAGTTAGTATAAACTATAAAATATTAATTCAATTTGTGGTGGGTGTCGTACCGAACCTAAGAAAGGGTATATCATCCACGTTGTGGCTTGCCTGATTGTCAACTGAAGAAAAATGTGTAATAATTGTAAATAGTCAATGCCAAACCATAACTTGCGGGATGTAACAGTAATTTTGTCACTTTTATGGCTTTTTTGGCCTCCAATTTAGGGGACATTTAGCAGAGGTTTTGGTGTAATGATCTTTTATTTATATCTTATGTGTCTTAATTGGTTATTCGGTCGCATTAGATTGCTCCGCTGTTCTGCCCCTAGTCCTGGATATTTTGTTTTTGCTTAAATCATTTTGTTTGTTCCACTATTAGTGCTTGTTCAAATGGCAAATAGAAGTGAGCAGACAAAAGTGTATTTGAGCTTTTAAATCTTAATAGAAATGCATTTGAGCTTATCGAGTGTCAGATGAGATACTTACTTTGGTCCCTCAGTGTTGTGATCTGGTCATACACATACATGCCTACACCTACTTGAAAAGATTTTTGTGCTAAGGAGCTTGTTTTATTTGTCTAGTATAGTCAATTTCTTGATTTTGTCAATTCATGTGTATATTTTTCTAATACTATCTGAGGGCTCATCTTTATAAGTATGTTGTATTTGCACCAGTGGCGAATCCATGTTTAACGTAGCGGGTCATATGACCCCCACTAAAATTTTATTTGCGTATTTTTATGTATTATTTTAGGTTATAATTCATAATTAACCCCTTAAAAATCAAAATGACCACTGCCGAATTGAAAATATACAATATATATATTAATACAATTATTTTTAATATTTTTTTTGGATTCGCCCATGATTTGCACTTTTGAGTTTGATACACAACTGTTATCTATATCGCAGAAGGTGGATCAGTTTATGAGTCGTGCTGCACGCCTCAATGAAGCATTCTCAGTGGTTAGACGTGTTCCTATTATACGGCCATCACTTCCTGCCCCAGGAGTTACTCCATGGCCTGTTATGAGCATGCGGTGATGCCCTTACCTCAGAAAGCATCACAGGCCACTTGTATCATGCATATGTCCGGTTTCTCTGTAGAACTATTGTTCTTTACATGTTCAGCTTGGTAATGGTTCTATAATGTAAGGTATTTTATGGCAACTATGGATCTATGAAGGTTTAGACAACCATATTTTGCTGATGTATATAGTTTATACCCTCTTTTGCATAGGATCATTGTGCTCTGTCAGGTAGTGATGTGAGCAACAAACTGAGAATTGTGGTGAATAAATGTCTGTTATGCTGTGTTTGGTTTATGGAAAATGAGGAAGAAAGAAAAATATTATGGAAAATGAGAAAGAAAGGAAAATATGAGGAGAAGTGAATTTTTTATGGATGCCATTTTATTTTCTTTGTTTGGCTAGTGGTGGAAAATTATGGAGAAAGAATATTTTTTAAGTTTTTCTTATCATTTTTCATCCAATTTTTAACTTAACTTTTTTCTCAACCAAACAATGAATTCTTTCTCTCTTTTTTTTTTCAAAATTTTCTTTTTCATAAATTTATATAAACCAAACACAGTCTTAGTGTTTAGGATTATTTCTTCGGCTTTTGATGATTTGAGGTTCAAATCAGTTTATTCAATTTAGTTTCAGTTTGATTTTGTCAAATGTAGTAAATAACAAATATTAATTGATTAAGTGATTTTCATCTCATATTTTCTCATTTTTATAAATCTTGTTCATTTTTTCAAATCATATTTTCATTTCTCGTATCACCTTATTCAAAGAACCGTTCATGATTTCTGATGTCATTGGGTCGCATATTTATCTTTTGTGTCGTATAGTAAAAAAATATAAATTCTATCATGAAAAATAGTTGTTTAGATGACTTTATTTATTGAACTCCCTGTGCCACATTAGAAGAGTGATTTTACCATTCACTCTCTCATTGTGATACTAATATCAGACCAACTAACTGAAGAAGTGAAATAACATTGTGAGATGGTTCACTAAGCAACCAAACAAATTCACTTAAAAGTTGTAAATCGAAACTCACCTCAAATCCAAATCATTCTATTTATTCCAAAACAAAATTCTATATTCCCAACGTTCTTCTCCAAATCATAATCATCAAGGCCGTTTATTAGAGTAGTCAAGTGGATCCTTCTCATAGTACCCAATTTTGATATTGAATTGTTCTTAATATATATTAGTCCAAATTCCTTCAAAAATCTTTATAGGATGGTAAAATAATAAATGAATAATGTTCTAGAGTTTTTACCTACATACGAGTAACATCATATTATTGAGTCGGTCTTGATAATCACTTAAATTCACATTGTTCTTTTCAAACTGGCTTTAAATTTTTTTCCAGTAGACTTTTTTTGAAATTGAACTCAAGAACCTCAGTTGAAGCATCGAGTATATAGCGCATGGATATTCAGGGGCACCTTATCTGACGACATCGAGGTACCTCTTGAACTTTAAGGCACCCGATGACCGTGTTTAATTCGCGGATGAGAAAACATCATAGGTTGTGGACAAATTATAAGAGAACTTCAATTTTAGAACTCATGCAAAATGTATCACCAAGATAGTGTCAAGACTGTTCCTGTCTGAATTAGGATGTTGGGCCTTTAATCTAACTTGAGACACCATGAATCCCTCATCATGATTGGTCAACTGATCGATGGATAGTTATGTATTCCACATTATTTTTTTAATTATTTGTAGTCGTGAAACTGAAACTTAGTGTCATCATTATTTTCCCCGATGGAGAAACATTTTTACAAGAGTTATTTATGAATGAAAATATTATATGTGCTCATTGTGTTTTGGTCACACTACCGGTACTAAGTTACAATTAACAGAAGTGAAAAGAAGATGGGCTTCCAAGTCCAACTAATGTGGGCTGCATTGACTCATATGACTCCCCAAGGATTAGTAAATTATGATGTCTCTCTGTTATAGAAGTTCCCCACAGTAGTCATAATTCATCTCCATGTTTTAAAATAAGTATGTAAATGGAAAAGTACGTAACTTTATCAACCGAATCATCGAATAAGTTCTATTTGTCTTATAATAATTTTCATCCATTTAAATGTGTATGAGGATGCAAACGAAATTCTTCCCAAGATAAAATAGTTCGACGCTTCTCGACGCATAAAAGAAAACCTCCTTGAAAGCTTTTTCAAATAGTCAGAACCAACACAATAAAAATTAAGAATGGAGATCAGTTTGAACTCTCTTTGACATTTCTCCTCATGTGTAACCACCTCTCCAAAGAAGCCAGCTTATTGCTATAAAGAAACTAATTTAATCGCTGGGACGAACCGTCATGACGGTTTATGATTACAATCAACCAATGACATTTTTATCTTAATTTTACTAACTGAGCATGAGTCCCCAAGTTCAATTACATGTCCTAAATCTGAATGATTTATGTGAATTTGAATGGTCTAACCACTACTGAGATCACCTCTTATTGTTCATTGCTAAATGGTTTATTTTCATTTGGTAGATCACTTTTTGAACATCTTAATATTTTGTAATTTTTTATAATCTTTTACAAATATGAAAATATAATTAAAGTTTATAATTATTTTTATAAATATTATTAATTTATGCGGCGCATGTGGTACAATAGGAAGTAGAACATATAAAATGAAAGTATAGCCTTCTATCAATATATATTTTAAATAGTTTATTTGTAACCTCACTATATAGGTTTATCATAAATTGTTGATCTTCTGTGTTCAGATCTTGTACTCCATTATCACGCTCATGTTACACTACTCCTTCCTCATCAATAGTAATATCTGGTTGTTCAAATTAGTCAAATAACTCATCACTCATTTTTTTCTATTCTTAGATAATTTTAAATAATAAAAAATGCAATAATAATGTCTATCTGTGTATCAAGGTTAAGAAAAAGTTTGGTTTAGAAAAAATTAAAGAGAAAGAAAAATCTGAGGGAAAGTTGAGATAATTCCATATTTGGTTTAGGGAAAGTTTGTGGGAAATTAGAAGGAAAGATAAAGGTAAATTAAAAAAAATTAAAATTTTCCTTCAAATTTTCATTCCAAAACAAAATCAAATAAAATTCATGATGATTTCATTTTCCTTCTCATTTTCTTTTCTCTCAAATTTTCCCTAAATCAAAAGCTTAAATCTCTTGCCAAAATATAAATTCTATGCTCCATCAGGATTAGCTTATATTTACTTATAAAATGAACCATTATTTTGGTCAAGACCCAAATTCTCAGTTATAACATTAGGTGAATAGAACTAAGCGCTTTAATATAAGTCTAGTCTTTAACAATTAGTCAAGCAATGCCTTCTTCAAACCCCAAACCATTAAGATACCACAATTTGGGATATTCTTTTATTTCAATTTTTAAAGTAATGAGATTCTTACATTAGGAGGGCCTCCCAAACGGTGAAAGTTCCAAAACGATAGTTTAGTTTCTTCTATGATGACATTTAGGTATTATTACCATAGTCATAATAATGAATATTTCATTTGACTTGCGCTTATTGTTTCTTTGACCACTAATTTTTTAATTTTTTTGGGGTTTTTTGTTTTTATTTAATAGTTTGGTGCTAAGTAGAAGGATCGTTTCAACATATATAGCTATGCAACCACTAAATTTGAAGAAAGTTGGGATCATTTGCGCACTAATGAGTTCATTTCTGCTAGAGAATGGGTTCAAGGATAGTGTGAGTTGTGGTGGAGTGAATTGGATGTAGAGAGAAGGCAGAGTGCAGCTGTCGCTAGGTGTGAGGCGGTAAACTTGAGATTAGAGATAGTTTGGATTGGTGCATGCCTTGCTCTCTTAAAACTAATAATGAGTTTGGATTTGGTAAACTTGAGATTAAAGATAGTTTGGATTGGTGCATTCTTCGCAAAGGGAGCTGCTGGTGCTATGAGAAGAGACGATGAAGAGAAAATGATCTGATTTAAGGGATCTAGGCAAGGTTGAAGAGAGGATCCTCTCTCACATGGGGCTTCTCTTCCTTCCATCCTTAGTTCTCCTGTTATTTTCCCCTCTCGATCCATCTGTTATTCTTCATTCTTTCCATCTCATCAATCTAAACCTTAAGATTTTGTATGTTGCCTCATTCTCTGAGATTCAATCTCTTCTCTTTCCCCATTTGTTTTGAACTATCAAAATTTTCAAAAAGTTCTTCAATAGATATCGGGATCCATCATTCTTGTATCTTCAATTTCAGCTCATTTTTTGACTATCAATATTTTTCATCCCATTGGCAGTCATTATCGTCATTCAGATTTTTACCGTTATACTGTTTCCGATCATTATAAACAGCACAAGAAGCATAAACGTGATGTTCCACGTCCTCATAGTTCTTAGATCTAGCATTAGCAATTTTGTGTTGGCCATCATATACAATCCAGTGAAGTTGAGAAGTTGTCTGATGTCGCTATGGTCCCTCCTGCGGTGGAGACTATGCATTCTTCAGCGACAATGACTTTGGTGTTACCAATTGTGAGGACTATGATCTCAACATGTATGAAAAATATGGTGTCTTCGATGATGGCGGCTAGAGTTTCTCAAGTTGTTGCAACTCAAGAGGCCGCACCTATAATTTCTCTAGTGTCGGTTAGGATTTCTCATGTTTCTTCATATTTGGTTCAATTTGGATCAATTCTAGTTCAATCATCTATTTCTCTTCCAATCTAACTCAACAAGTTGTAAATGATCTTCAATCAACTAATCTTAATTCAAATGTTTTTCCTCTTATTCCGACATCTTCATCCACAAGGCCCACTTTTTCTTCCACTTTTGGTATTCCTAGAGAATCTAGATCAGACGAAGAATTATTGAATGGAGTGGAGTTCCGTAATCCCCGTGCAAAAAGCTCATTTGATGACTCCTCAAAAATATTTGAAGAAAATTTTGATAATCCACCTAAACTGCAAAAGCCGAAATTGTACAAGTGTAATGATGATGCAAAAATGCTTTTTGTGCTTCTGCTACTTCACATGCTAAAAAGAAAGATCATAATTATGTTTGGTTTTGATCTGTTTTATATTAAGATGGAGAGGATATCTTTCACGTATTATTTTTTATTAATAAAATTTTATTTTAAAAAAATAATTTGGTTTAAGAAATAAAGGAAAACAAAAATTTTATTACTTTGCTTAACATAAAGTAAATGTGGGTTAAAAATAATTTTAGATTGATGGGGTTTAACGAGATTAAAGGATTTATCAGAATTCAGTTTGTTTGCACTTTCTCAAATATATAAGTTCTAAATGGGGAAGCGGTCCTAGTTCGTAATCTCTTTTAGATTTTTCTCTTTCTTCTTTCATGTACTTCCGACTTCATGATTCATAGGGATTCAAGAACTTGCGCAACTACAGCTACAAGAAACAACGTAGCACTTCATCAGGGCCGATCCGGAGAATTTGGAGGCCCCGGTACGAAACCAAATTTTGAGGCCTCGAATGACCCAAAACATAGAAAAAATGGTGAACTTGAGAGATAGTTGGTTGTATCTCAAAGAACGACTATAAAAGTGTTTTATTCCACATTGTCTGAGATTTATTTCTTTTATATTTCAAACAGATTATATGAAGTTTACAATACATTTAGTTATTACTGAAATGAAGCTTTGATGATTAAGTAAGTATATAATGTCGTAGGTTGAAGTTCTCAACTCTCTCTTATTATTGAGCAACTATTCTTATTAACCAGAAAAAATTTAAGGCAACTGAAGAAAATTTAATACAAACCCAGAAGATCCAGGCGTATGTGAAACATACAAAGTTTTTAATCATGATCTGATGTCTTAATTAAGAACAAATGCTTCAGAAAGAACGTGTCAAAATAAGCTTCGGGTCATTCGAGGCTTTCGCTTTTTTCTGAAACCACATAATTCGTAGTTCAAATTTGTAATTGCATTATTAATAATCCGTAAAAGCTGTTGATCGAATGCATGTTAGGAATTTTTTCTTAAATTATATTGATGTGTGAAACTAATTGTAAGGACTAAATTACCTACTTTATGTTAAGTTTAATTTATTTATTAATAATATTAAAATTGTGACTATAATTATTATTATGTTAATTAATACAAAATTTTCAATTTTCTACATTTTTGAAAATTAAATAATATATGTGAAATATAATCTTTGTATACTATCTTTTTATAAACTCTTTCAAAATTTTCTTCTAAATAAAATATAATCAAGTTTTTATTGAATTGTGATTTGATTTGGCAAATCAGTCAAATCACTTTGACCATCAAAACTTTAATTTATAAAATACAAACATTATTTGTTCTATTATTTTATTAATTCATGTTTCTATCTTTCCCAAATACAGACTTCGTGATCTTTCTGCTCACCCAAAATTTTCATCTCACCAAAATCTCACCCAAAACTCTCAAACTAGTCATGGCCCTTTACTCGGCGATCTTCGAACTGACCGCTGTTTCCCTCTTTCTAGCTTTCACCACAGTTCGGGACTGCAAGTGGTATTAGCCCGAGGCTCGGTGCAAGTGCTCCACTTACATCTGTGGAGGCCGGCCTTGCACTTCATGTTCCAGAGGCCGGCCAAAATAAGATATTGGTAAGAGGCAGATGCAGAAAGAAATAGCCAACTCCAAAAATTGTGTCGACAATTGGATTATGGATCATGTAAATATCCAGCTAAGCTTTCTCATTTCTCATTCCATATGTTCTGTTATGGCTAGCTGTCATGAGCGAGAAGGTCACAATAAAATAATAAAATTAAAAGCTGCTCACAGCTATAATCCAGCCAAAGTGTTATTGGTAATATTTCCTTTACCCTCTTTCACTTGTCATTTAACTAAGACATATTTGTCTAATTTTACCGTCACTTAACAATTTCAATACATATTTAATATTGTCATCTATTTTAAAAATAAAAAATTAATTACTTTATCATCATAATACACAAAACAAACTCCTTGTACACCAGTAAAATATATATATATATAATACAAAGTATTAAATTTGTTCAACCACTAATATATATATTTTTAATTTACTCATATTTAATCTTAAAAAAATTACTACTAGACGACCGATAAAATACAAAATATGGTTAGCAACTTTCTAGTTTGACTTTGCTGGAGAGTTAAGGGATGAAGGGTAACTCAGTTGGTGAGTGCCTCATTTGAGAGGGGTTATAGCTCTCGAGTTCGAATTCTCAAGTAGAAAAATGGGAAACTACTGGTGATCCCTTTAAAATTAAAGATAAAAAAAAAAAACTTTGCTGGAGAGGAATATTGCCTTTGTGCTTAGGTCAACGTTAAGACGAGTATCCAAAGCGTTTCTACTTGACCTAACACTAATGAAAAAACAGCTCACCCAATTCCTTGCCACTTTTTCTTCTTCAATGATACCATTTTGGAATTAAGCTCCAGGGTCTTGATCCAAGATCTTGCAGAATACGTTGTGGCCATAAATCTGTTTTAATTAGAAGGTGAAACTCTAAAGAGACCTTGAACTACTAGCACAACTTACTCAATTGAGATCAGAATTATCACGATTTTCAAAAATGGTGCGATGAAAAAAAAATTGGACTGATTTTCTAAAATAAAATTTACCATTACACTCATAAACTAATATTATCACAAAATTTAAATTCATGTGTGAAAATTACACCGTTTGGTTAGCAAAATAAGTAATATCATTATTTGCACATAAATAAAATGATGTCTTTTCATACTCAATCATTCATAATTTTCAACAAATTTAATAAGATCAATTCTATTTAAGAAATCAAACATGGTGATCTTAAGCATCAACTGAAATGAGTCGATTTATTTTTCATCGCACCCTTTTTGAAAATCGTGATAGTTCAGACCGCAATTGGGTAAATGCTGATAGTTCAGGCCCCTTTTAGGATTTTTCCATAACTGGAAAGCATTAGTTACAATATGATATGATGATTAGCGTGTGACACAATCTGAGTAATGCACCAAGGTAGAAATGAGAAATGAAGAGAGTTGAGATGAGTAGAAGAGGAGATTGAGAAGAGATCGGAGGATTTGAAGAGAAGATTAGGAGAGATTGAGATGCTGAAGGAGAAGACGACGGGAGGAGGAGAGATAGTTCAGAGTTCAATTGTTTGATTCCTTTCCATCATTTCTTCTAGAAGACTATATGACAGTGATTTAGCAAATTACATCTCCAACCTATTATTTTACTTAATAGTGAAACATGCCCGTGTCTGTTTAAACATTCCCTTTATTTTTCACAACATCATAATTGTCGATGGTCATGTTGGGGGCCTGGTGAGATTCCATTCCATTTGTGCTCGATATGATTTCGTTCTGTTTCACACCCAACTTGAATTTGGTATGTCATCATTACTTACACTCTGTCTGTCACTCTGGAACTAAAAAACCCACTTCAAACAATGTATTATATTTGCTACTTTTCCCTTCTGACCATCACAATTCACCATTTTTATATGAACATTGCTATTTTCTTGAGTGATTTTTGGGTGGACTGTGTCCACCACATGGCGATAAACACCACCAATTGAGAGTCGTCACGTGATGCGTTAAAAAATCAAAATTACATGTGATGATTTATCATTGGTTTGAATCTTTTTTGACTTTTCAGCGCGCCATGTGGCGACTTTCAATTGGTGGTGTCCACCGCCACGTGGTGGACACAGTGCACCCAAAAATTTCTCTATTTTCTTAGTTGAAAATTATATATGCATGGTGTGAAATAAGAAACTTCTGAATTTCTATACGTTTCTATTTAGCTCCAAATGGATTGATGTGAACCAAAAGATTCTTGTATGAAGAAGTGAATTTAGCGTTTTTTTTTTCCAATTTGGCTTTTTCGCTTCATTCTCAATTATTTCTGAACCCCCATTTGGTTTGTTTTCCATTCCGACTTTTTTCGCAGTTTCTAACTGCGAAAATCTTTATTATTTTCGTTGTTCAGAACCGCGAAAAGCTTCATATGATTTTCGCACTTCGTAACTGCAAAAATCATAGAGATTTTCGTAGGTCACAACTGCGAAAAATCATATGTCCGCGAGAATTAAGTGGACAATGACGTAAAATATTCTTAGGGTTTCAATTTTCGCAATTTAGAACCACGAAAATCTCTATGATTTTCGCACTTTGTAACTGCAAAAAGATCAGAATCGAAAAGAAACAAAACGTGAATTCAGAAATAATAGAGAATGAAGCAAAAAAGCCAAATTTGAAAAAGAATCAAATGTAGCTGACATTTATCAATCAAATGATAAGCCACAGTCCAAACTGCCAGTAGTAATAAATACATTAATACACACATAAAATCTTAATATAAACACGTCTGACTTAATCAGCATTATTATTGGAAACATAATCCGGTGGCAAGTAACTTTTGGTCGGTGATTTGATCCAGTCGATGGATCATTTGCGGAGAGAGCTTGTTTTTGCCATCTCCAACCACACCTTTCCTGAAGAAATGCTTATTTTCCACGCCAAAGTTGGCTGCCCGGGGGTTGGATGTTATTGTATTGACATCCAGTTTACTGAGATGTTCGAAACTGCAGAGCCTTATTATGCCTTCAATCTCCCCGTCACTTTCTTCTGCTTCTGTGAAAGGTTGGCCCATGAAGTGAGCCAGCCGCTTCACTTGGACTGACGGCTCCCTCATAATGTCTTCATATTTCATGAACATCACTTTCTCTGGGTGCTCCAAGCTCGCCTTCCAGTACTCCAGCGCGTGGTTCCAGTAAGGGCCGTAGTGCGAGACCCCGTCGCAGAACAGCTCTAACGCGTCTTCTAAAGTAAGAGGAGGGAGTTGCTTGGGTCTCAGTTCACTCATGAAGTGCCACTTGGAAATGAACACGTCTTTAGGATCTCGAGCCACGTACACCGTCTTGCAGTGGTCCTTGACGGACACCGGCAGTAGGCTGAAGGGTATATGAGTGGCATAGAGATTATTATCACTGGGAAACATAGAGTCGTCACCAAGATGAGTGGTGGTGTAATTTGCGCAAACATGGGCTTCCAGAAATGGGAAGCAATCATGGGGGTTGGTGGTGAGGAGAGGATGGTTGGTAATGTGGAAGGTATGGCGGTTGATAATGGAAAACATGAGAGACCTGAGCCATGTTGTGCCTGATTTCGGAAGGGATGCTAAGAAGAGATCAGATGGGTGGGGGCTGAAGTGGTGCTGAGCCAGCAAAGTCCCTTTGAGAGCATGGGTGGGTGTAAGCCAAAAATGGTTGTATTTCAGGAGATGCTCACTCATCCATCCCTTACCCTTGGGAAGTGTCTCAAGCAAATGGTTGTATAGGGTAAGTGTTTTGGCATAACCCTCATCATCATCTCCATGTGCTTGCCCTACATCATCACTGTAATTTGGTATTTGAGAAAGTACAGTGGCCAATGCCATGGGAGCTTGATGGATGTGGTATCTGGTTGGTGTCGATCTGCTTATGGTCGTGGGAGTGTCGTTCTTATAGGATTATCCTATCACATGATTTTGACAGGTGATTTTTCATTAGTATTTTACCGGGGGAGTTAGCTGAATCAGTTCACATCACATATGGTATATATTATTTGATTGTACAAGTTGGGGTAATAAAACCAATAAAGAAGAGGTAAATGTGCAGGTGAAGGAGGGAATCAGTTTGGTTGTCACTTTTATTTAAAAGAAAATTTTTTTTATTAAATGTAAATTACAATGCATACATCTGATTATCGGAGAATTCGAACGATCCTGAAACCATACCTAGTGGCATTGTCGTCACTTCTTAACTAACCATCCTTCTCATCAATTTACAACAACATTTAACTATCATGCACATGGACATGGACGTGTATCATTTTAATGCTCGATGGCCAATTATTGTTTGACAGGCATATGTACGCCAAACTTGATTTGGTACGATGTTAAGTCTCTTGGTTTTTTTGTTTATTTTTTTTTTATCTCTATCGGTCTATCCTATCATATTTTGAAAACAGTTGTCTAACTCTAATCACAATTGCGTATGTTTCTCACCATAATGAAGTTGAGAGTTCTACTTATTCTTCGGGTCTTGATTTCTTCATTTTGTTTGCAATTAAGCTGATTCTATTCTCATATATTGTCATATGCAGTAACAAAATATCACCATATGCATATTAAATATGGAGAGATCTGCTGCGAACACTTAAATTATGAACAAGTTGTAGATGATTGTGGACCAACTAATTTATTTCGTTTTAAAATTTATTTAGTATGCTTATTAATTATCTGCAGCTCGTTTTAACTAATTATGCAACTTACTATAAATGATAAAATGAATCTTTAAATTTTTAGATCTTATTTTTAATTCTTATTTTTTTATCATTAAAAACACAAATTTTGTACAAAAATGTCAAATTTTTGTCATTTTTCACCTTTGCATATTATATGGTGCATAGCGTGTTCACTGTCAGAAAACTGCACATAAAATATTACATGTTCAATGTTATTCTTTTATCATTGTTCATTTTCAAAAACTTACATGTTCACGGTCAAAAACTGCAGACAAATATTGACTGCAAAAACAGCATACATGTTCATTGTCAAAAAAACTACAGATAAACGTTCACGGTCAAAAAAATACAGATAAATGTTCACTACCAAAAATATTTTATCATTGTTCACCGCTGTCTGTTCACTGCGAAAAATATTTACTGTCCGAAAAATTTTTACTACGAAAAAATATTCCCTATCAGAAAAATGTTTAATGCCAAAAACTATTCACTACTAGAAAGTGAATGTTCACTGCAGCCACCCCAGGAAGCCACTAATTGACTACAGCCCAGATCCATAGCCTGATTGACTACAACAAAGTGAATGTTCACTGCAGAAAAATATTCAGTGTAAAAAATTGTTCACTACATAACAACGAATGTTCACTGCAGAAAAATATTCACTGTCAGAAATAAGATTTAATAAAAATTGAACAACTTGAAGTCTTGGAATCAAAACACCAGTCATAACCACATGATGCTTTTCTTCTCCAAACCCAACCGATTATATCGAGAACCCAGTTTCAGTACTTCGAAACACCGCCACCCTGGCCACTGTCTAAAAAGCCACAAAGCAACTTCAGACCAAATTCGTAGATTGAGACGCCGCCCAAGAAACCACTGATTGAGTACAACAGACACACCAAATCGAACCCTCACTGTGAGAGCCACCCAATTTTTTAGTACAAGACGCAGCGACCGCGTTGAAGCTGCCCAGATCCATATATCGAGATTGGCTGGCCGTCCATGGCCGCGGTGCTAAATATCTCTTTTGGTCGCAACACTCGTTCAATTTTGAAACATGTGTAAAGGTTGGTGAGAGATGTGATAAAAATAAGGAAATTGAACTAGAGAGAGAAAATATAAGATATTAACTAATCTGCAATAGCTCAAATCACAATGTGCATGTTTCGTACCATAATGAAGTTGAGAGTTCTACTTATTCTTTGCTCCTTAATTTCTTCATTTTGTTCACAAGCTGATTCTATTCTCATCTACTGCACCAAAATATCAGATAGATATTTGCTTATAAGGAACCGCATCATCCTGTGCACAATTGCCCATTGTATCCAACTAAATCTCACTATCATTTGCACAACCGAACCAACCACCAAAATGTCATCAGAGGTGACGGTCAAGTGCCAAGAAGTCTCATCCGTCATCCGTAAAATTTTGGATTTGAAATCTCACGCTAATGATTGACTGCATGTGTACGTGTTGCAAGCCATTTTCGCCCGGAAGAAGAAAGATGACAAAATAAATAGAACAAAGAACAAAGCCGATAAGAACCTACATCTAAACCTGTAATGACTATGCAGGCAGGCTCCAAGCTAATAGAAGACTTCAACTGAACACATGACTTGAGCTTTGTGCGGCGAGCATCGCTCAAGGAGCTTAATTATATTTAGTGAGTGGCCGGCCGGCCTCACACAATAATACTTCCCTAGAAGATCGAATATTTCTCTATTTGTTCAAATGATTTGTTTGGTCATTTGGTCCCCCTCCTGGAATATATATATCATGAAGCACGTGGTTGGGAAAAATGATACTGCTCGCTGAGATGGTCCTCTCTACGTCCATTGGTGAAAGTTTGTAATGACAGAGAGGAGTGGAGTACCCATATATATATATATATTCTATTCAGCCCACTAGATGGGTCTCATGAACCTAGATGGAGAATTGGGCAAGAGGCTAGACTCTACACCTAATGCTTCCCGTTCCTACATTTCTTTAGCCAACTCTACACTATACATATTATTATTAAAAAAACAAAGATAAAATTCAAAATGGGTCTTGAACTATCACCACTTGTTTAATTATGCTCCGAACTATCATAATTTTCAAAAAGGGTACAATCTAAAAGGGATCCTAAATTATCACCATTTACCTAATTGCGCTCCAAATTATTACAATTTTCAAAAAGGGTGCGATGAAAAAAATTTGACTGGTTTTCTAAAATAAAATTTATCATTACATTCATAAACTAATACTATTATAAAATGTATATTTGTGTGTGAAAATTAAGTCGTTTGGCTATCAAAATAAATAGTATCATTTTATGCAAATAAAAAAATGATGCATTTTCACACTCAATCATTCATAATTCTCAATAAACTTAATAAGATCAATTATATTTGAGAAATCAAACAAATTGATCTTAAACATCATCCAAAATCAGACAATTTTTTTTATCGCCTCTTTTTGAAAATCCTAATAGTTCACACTATAATTAAATAAACGATAGTAATTCAGCTCCCCTTTATATTTTTTCCTAAGAAAAAATTTCGATTGATATGGAGTTCAAAAAATAAAAAACAAAGGAACATGTGCACACCCCCCTCATCGGCAACACCGGGCCAGCACGCGAATAGAAATATGCTCAAGCGCATCATTCCAATCAAACAATGCAACTCCAACCGAGTTAACTTGGAGTTTTTCTTCGTTTGGCCTTCTCTCAACAAATTTTTTCGAAAATAGCCCTGCATGAGAAAAGTTTTCGGAAATGACCTTCTTTTAGGGAGCCGCTGTTTGAAACAGCGGTTGGAGTGGCCTGGCTCTCTGAACATTTTGGGCACTTCCAGCCGCTGTTTGAAACAGCGGCTGGCATGGAAAATGTTGTTATGTGAGAAATATTGAGTTCCATGAGCCCTCATTTGTATAGCTACGTTAAATTACGTTGTTTGAATTTGTAAATAATTAGGTATTGGTTAAGGAGTTCGAAAATTAATAAAATTCAATTTAGTTGTAAGAACTCTCGAGTCAGTACTCTAGAAGTGAGGAAGACCAAATTTGTAAAAAATTGAAAGTTAAATTCGATTCAGTAATTCATAAAAAAAAAGAACATGTTTACATAAAAATGGTAGACAGTTCGATGACTGGAACAACTAAGTATGAGGAGTCCACGGGCCTTTTGTTACCCTGACGCGCTTTGACTGTCTTCGTTCTTCCTGTGTGATCTGCGTGACCTGTGATGGACCCACACCCTGATCTCCATCATCTCCATCGTCATCGAACTCACTGTCCGAAGATTCGGCACGAAGAGGTGAGGGTGGCAAGTCTGAGACATTTAAAGCAACAATGTTAGAAATATTTAACGCAATGTTAGTACAATGACATGTATGTAAGTGTAACACGTACCCGCTGGCAGTGCAATATCAGCCGGGTTAACCCTCAGCCGAGCATCTTCGTTCACGGCCTGTGACTCGCTGTGGCATGTGTGGAACAGGCCGTGCACTAGCCTCTTCACATGCCAGCTGGCATCGTTTACGAAAACCTCTGCCGCTACCTTACAGCTACGCAATAACGAACGAACCTGCAAGTGCAATACGTTACATTAGTTACTATAAATATTTAACAAGTTATGAAGTACAATATATAACAATTTCATATCACTAACCAGTGTCGTGCGATCCGGTGCCGAAGGCTGATACGTGGGCGCCTGAAATGTAGGTGGCTGAATAATGCGGCGTGTAATCCTCTCATACCAATCGGTGTACTCTCTCAACGCACCACGCTCGTACTCGTCTGCTCCCTGCACAACATGCTGATCACGTGCATCCCACACTGCGATGGACTCCTCGTGCT
>NQLW01000058.1:3560293-3594535 GCA_002312845.1 Kalanchoe fedtschenkoi
CAAATAACTTTAATGAAGTCATAAAAATCTATCAAAGCTTAGATTTTTCATTAAGTTTCAGATTTTTCAGATATGTTATGTGGTGGGATTTTGTCTCACAGAAAAAGAAAACGAATAATAAAAAGACTCAAGACTCTATTTACAAAAATTGACATTATTAAACTCTAAGTATAGATTTTCCACCACACATTAAAATTCAAATATGTTCTCATATTTCATAAGCATATATCACATTGAAAGGAAATAAGTAGGAAAAGAAAAAATCTAGAAACACAGTTTGGTTAAACTAAGGCCCTTAGATAATCATTTCTTCTTTTTATAGCAATATGAATCACTCAAATCAAATATTTGGTGTGAAAGATATCAATCTCGAAATACACACATTTTTATTGTTATGATTTTAGAAGCAGTCTACGCTCATACACAACTCAACTAATCTCCGTGCGCTCTGCCTAGCGTGCGGCCACTCCCAAGTCAGCGTTCTCGGCTTATTTCTTTATCTTTCCATGTGACAACACTCTGCCATATCTCCGATTGTGCGGTTGTAGTCCGAGCTTGCGGCTGTGCACTCGGTCAATCAGTCACTTTTTAACGTTGATCCAATTTTTTCATATCTTGCTCTGAAATCTCTTTTTTTTGTAATAAGCCCTAAATTCAATATGCAATGTAGAGACTAGCTAAAACTATTAAATAATACTCTTAGACGGTCATGAATCAAGGGAGTTAGGTATAAAATAGACTCAGTAATTTCGTCTCATCAGCAACACAAAAGAGCTACTTAGGAGGGTAGAGAGAGAGAGAGGATTAAGATGCTGATGATACGCCCCCACATGCCTAAAGACTGCATTTATTTCATATCATTGTCTCTATACTCGATCTTTGACATGCTTATTCATGACTTAGTATTTTATGACTATTATACTTACTCACTGAAATATTATTTTTCTCTGAATCCTTAACAACTACGACCAAGTTTTAGTGTGAGATTTTTATAAAGAAATGCTAAAAATTAAAGAATCAGGGAAAACTCGCCACGTGCAGGTAAACAAGTGTCGTATGCGTGGCTGAGTTCATTAGTTCTTAGGGATTTACCCAGGAGATCATGTACAATGAAGAAGCACGGCAAGCATGACGTGGTCAATCAGCACACTGCTGGAGAGCTCATTTTGACATAGATTGTAGTTTTCCGGACTCTTTCATCCCTACACTTTTCCTTATCATTATGACTATGCTTATGAACTATGATGACCTATTTGATTATTAGTGTGGGGTGGGAAAGTCAGAATATTTTTGTTAATAGAATCAACTTCAATGTTAATACAGTCTTTGAGTCTTTATTTTAAATTTTATTTTAATTTGAGTAAATCTCACAACATCATAAATCTGCTTTTTTTAAAGAATTCAAGTCTTTATATATATTTACTATTCCATTTTAGTGATTTGATTCCATGCATATTTTGATAAATTTTCATGGTTCAGTCAGAAGATTCAGTTTGAGACCTTATAAAGCCTTATAAACCTTCAGAAAGCCTTGTCAGATCATGTTGATGTTTAGACTGAGGTAATCTTTAAATATTTTGTCTTTGTATGACATGGTTAAGTATTGCATACAATTTTATATGACAAGTGTAAGCAGAGCAGAATATTCTCATTGAAAGTAAGATTTCTTAATCTTCCTAAAATATCTTCTTTAAGTTTTTATATAATATGAAGGCGGTTTTTAGATATGTTTAAAGAGGTATTTGAGAATGCATATAAAAAAACAAATCAAAATTATCATGAAGCCTCCTAAGAGGATTTCTATTCCCATTCCTTGTAGGTTTGGGTCTTAATTTTCTTGTATAAATAAGGATCTTCTTTTGAGTCTTTTATCCATTCCATTCTACTCTCATTCATTCTTGTCTCATTTCTCCCTCTAGTCAGAGAGTCGCTACCTCAACAAAGGAACCACAGTTTTAAATCTTTTTCTTATCTTTTTGGGCCATTCATGTCAATGAGAGGCTACCACTTGTATGGCTTGGGTTAGTTAACTTGTGACACTATGTTCTAATTAAGGTTATTTTTTTAATTATGTTCATGTTATTCATGTGTGTTAATAGTGCTTATCTTTATCAATGTTAGTATCATTTTCTGAGCCACCTATGTTTATTGTTAGATCACGTGCAATCCAGCTGCTTCTCCAATTGATGCTCAACACAAATTTGTTGTTACCTCTAAACCTTCTCTTGCCAATCTTGATACTTTTGGAAGGCCTGTAAGATGACTAGTCTATCTTACAATGACATAGACCATATGTTTCTTATGTTGTTTGCCTCAATAATCTCTTATCTTGTCTCTGTGATCACCATATGTCAGCAACGCTAAGAGTGGTTAGATACCCTAAAATAGCATCCGACAAATGTTTGCTTAGATACCCTAAAATAGCATCCGACAAATATTTTTCTATTTAAACACAGCTACTCTCCATGTTTAAGATATCTTTGATGCTGATTGGGGGGAACATATCCGCTCACCAAGCACTCAATCACAAGCATAGGTTACAATGAAGGATCTGCATTTAGTACAATGAAGTTTGAGAACAGCCACCTAAACGACGTGGTTTTAAATAATAATAATTACTAATAGAATTTAACCCATGTAAATAGAAAAGTGAAAACAACCATCCAAAACAAGTTTTTGAATGATAATTTAGAATTTAACCCATGTAAATAGAAAAGTGAAAACAACCATCAAAAACAAGTTTTTGAATGATAATTACTAACAGATGTAAATTGAAATATTAGGGAAAATGGATTCTCTTTGTCACAGTGAAAAATTTTTCTGCATGTGCGGGTAAATAGTTTGAAATGTCCTTTATTTTTATTATGTAGATATTATTAAAACAGGAGTTTATTAGTCATAATTAATGGGTGAAATAAATAGGAGAATTGAATAAATGATTTCAAAAGACTAAATTACCTGTTCCATATGTTATTATTTATTATTTTATTTACAATGATTAATATACCTCTGCTTTAATAATTTGTACAGAATAAAAATTAAGGACATTTCAAATTATTCACCCGCATATAACAATTAGAGTCCATTTCCCCTCCTTCATATTATTAACTTTATAATTAGACAGGTAACAAACTATAAGTGGTTATTAAAATTAAAACCATCCTATTTTTGACCAAAAAAAACCCAATTTTTGAAGGAAAGTAATACATCTTGGCAGATCTTATCCCAATACAATTTTTTTAGAACGAAATCAAATAAGTCTGAAGATGAAACTACTTCCTTTTTAAATGGTGGAGGTCCGTACCTAAAAGATATCTAAGCTTATCCAAATGGGACCCTGAATTTCACAACTCAAGCCATACATCCCCCACATGGCCCCGCAAGAATAGAAAACAGTAAGGGTGTGTTCGCTTTTGGAGAAAATTTGGTGAAAAGAAAAATTTGAAGGAAAGTGAATTCTCTCATAAAATTTATCTCATTTTTTCTTATTTGGTTAGAGATGGAAAATAATGAGAAAATGCTAAAATATTCTTTATTTTAAACAGATTTTCTTTTCTATTTGCATATCTAATTTTTCTACAAAATTTTCTTCTCATTTTCTCACAAATTTTCCTTCTTATTTTTCACCAAATTTTCCTTTCCATCAAATTTTCTCTCAGCCAAACACAGCCTAAGGGTGTGTTTTGTTTATGGGAATTTGATGGAAAAGAAAATTTGAGATAGAGTAGATTCTCCCGTAGAATTCATCCTGTTTTCTTTGTTTGGTTAGAAATAAAAAATTGTGAAAAAGTGCTAAAAATTCTTTATCTTCATTAAATTTTCTTTCCTATTTTTGATCTGATTTTTCTACAAGTTTTTCTTTTTACTTTCATTTTCCTTCCCATTAAAATTTTCCTTAAACCAAACACAGCATGCTAATAACAAACAAAGCACGACAGCAACACTAAACAACTGAAACGAAAACTGCTTAGGTTGTCAACTGAAAACCATTCAAGTTGCAAATGGTTTTGAATTCCGTTCAGGTTGGCGCCAGATGAGGGGAGTGGTCTGTCGATTCAATTCTTCTCTTTCTAGAGTTGGGTGCTTCTCTGCCCGACTTCTCATTTCGACCCAAACCCTATCCTTTTACACACTTCACAAATTTCTTCTCCCACCCACCTCCTAATTTCCAAACCGCTGCACACGGTAAAGCTTCCACCCCAACTCCGTTTCTCCTTATCCAATGTAAATATGACATGTTATCATTTTCACATCTCAATTCTATTGCTGGACTCTTATTTGGGGTTGCCTGTGCAAATTTGTTACACTTTTTAGTTAATACCCTCTTGCAGTTGAGTTTCATTCTGCTTTTGTTGATCATGCTAGTTTCGCCATGGAAGGAGCTCCAGACAAAATAGCACCTGCAGGCTATGGAAGCCCTCCCTGGACATTTAAAGGACGGTAATTGATCAGTTTTCTTTCATATGAACCTCTCTTCCTGCTTACGTATGCTCTTCTTCCCTACCGTAGGTTGATGTGACGCTCTCTTACTCTCAGGGCATTATACCAGCTTCATCTTGTCAAGGCTGATCTTGCTAGGTCCTATATACCTAAAGACTTAAGATTAGTTGAAGCTTTTGGGTAAATATTTCTTCCATTTTTTTACTCCGCTTGTGCACGTACTCCCAGCATGAATGCCTTACCCTTCCAGTCGTTTTTGTTTTGTATCAAAATATCAGATACACGCTTGGTGGGTTCTTTCTCGCCAACTACAGTGAAAGTCCTGCTGGAATATTTGATGAGGTATACTCACCTAATACTTGGGTATGAGCAGATATTCTCATACTGTTCTTTTAGATTTTTTTTTGTCAGATTAAGTTGAGTTGCACTTAACTGAATTGACTGGCTTAAATGCCAACAAATATGACGGCTGTTTGCCTTATGAAAGTTTCCATGGGCTTGATCTTTGGAAACAACAAAGACGTAAATTTTCTCCTCTTTTGTTTACAGCTTGTAGTGATTGCAGGAATTGTATGGAATCCACCGACGTCCTGTGCGTAAGTTCCCTTCCTGATACTTAATTCTGAATGAGATACAAAAACGTAGCCGTCAAATTCAAGTAACACCTAAAATTGCCGTCATTTTGGATAGAGTGATACTATCGCACAACATCATCTTAGAGACTAATCATATTTCAGTTCTGATATGAGGTTCACTGGGTTCTGATATGATTGCCATTCGGAGAATCGAACAAGTTGCTTCTTTTACATGTGCAACTGGATTTTTGAAGTATTTATTGAGCATTACATTGTTAAGCCTTTCAACTCTTACATGGTGTGAGCTATTCACATACACAATTAGAGAGAAAAAGTTTAAGTTATCTCTCGCAGCTTTTTGATATATCTTGCAGATTCCTTCTGTGTGGGTTTAATTGATGAACATATCTGATTTTGCTTGAATAAATGTTACGATTTCCCAGATGGGCTGCAAGGGTACTTGTGAATAGTGATGAAGCCTGCAGTCATGGACGGAAGGTAGAAACACAAACGTTGTATGTATCTTTCCATGATTATGCTTCTTAGTTTGCTCTCTTATGTGTGAGGATGAATGACTTTTTCAGAACTAACTAAACCAGATGAAATTGACATGGTTGTTCATTATTAGTTCTTTCGTGCATTTTACAAGACAGATTGTGAAGCTGGTTGAAACTTGTATTCTCAACCATTGTGCAATTCCTCATGCAGGAAGTGGGACTTCCAAGTCAGGTTGCTAGATTTTCAAAGGTCGGGTTCTCTTAGCTTAGTCAAAACTTTTTTAGGTGTCGCATGGAATATATAACAAAATTTCACTAATTCGTTAAAATTGTCAACCTGTAGTGAGCATGAATTGTGTTTCTTTTAACAATAAACCATCAAGACTTCAGTTGAAAACTGTTCAATTTGATGCTTATATCTTGAATGTTCATATAGCAACAAGCTCATAACAAAGCATGCTAACCAGTTCACTTATTCAAGTTTTCTTGATCAATGCATTGTAGTGTCTGTTCCCTAGCTGAAAATTGATCGCTCATTTTTAAAATTCTAGGCAGTAACAGCAATCGAGAACAGCAGAAATGGAAAACGAGATGGTTTTCTTAACGTGATTGGTTTAGGTAGTAACGTCTCTAGCCCAGAGAACCAGTCAAGCGTAGGAGTAACTGAGGTCAAAGATTTTTCAGTGGCCGATACATGTGATGTCAACCTCACAAATCACTGTGAGCTCCGTCATTTTTTTATTTACTACTTTTAGTCTATGCAGTTAAGAAGTTGGGCAGTGTATCAACCTATATGTGCATCTCCTTGTAAACTAGCTGTAGTAAGCAGACTGCATAATTCTAAGAGGATGGGCAATGGATACTAGAATCTCTATATGCCGTCTACTTTGATCCAAATCTTTATTTTTCTTTTCTTTCTTTGCTGATGCTTGTTTCGGCACTAGCAGCTACTCTACTGAAAGCCGGCAAGTGGATAGGTCTGCCCATCACGATGTCACTTCCAAGCTTCAGGTAATCATCTCGAAGCTCAAGCGCTTTCAAAAATAAGATCGTCAAATAATCTGATTACTTGTGTTGCTAACATAAATTGCAGTGGCCGTACTCAGTACAATCCTAATCTTCTCAAGTATGCTTGTCAGATTCGTTGCAGGTAGTTCCTAACCTTACATCAATTGTTTTATCATCAGTTGTCATGTGTCAATGGTATCAGTTGAGTAGCTGTCAGGAATTAAAAAAAAGAGTGTAATTTCCAAAACAAAATAAGTCTCCTAATGTGGCCAGGGGTAAGATGATTTTATGTATTCTAACCATATTAAGTTCCATTTGGACTCATATGGGTCAAATTTGTTGTAAAATCCTCAACCATTGCTCAATTGTCTGCATTTTTCTTAGGGTTCGGGCAGTCAAGCCAATAGAGGTAACCATCCCAAGTAGTTCAAACATGCTGAAAGCACCTACTGAAGAAGACTATGCCATGAGTAGTGTAACATCAATTATGTTATCAAGGCCAGTATTAGCGTTGGAGTTCAACTGCCTGGAGATGGAGGTGGAGGAACCTATCATAGTTTCATTTGAGAAACAGTAACAACTTCTATTCTTGTGGATACCATTAAAGAGATGGTGTTATTTCATGACAATGAACTCAACTAGTGACTTACATGAGGTTGATTGACCTCGAGAATAGTCATTGAGAGTTTGTGAAAGTTAATGAGAAATGCAAATGAAGTTTGAAACTCTTTCAATCTATGAAATTCAAAGAACTTCATGCCCAGGCATTTTTAGGCCTAGTTGAAATGATATGGTTAAATAGCAAGAAATTTGTGGCTGTGGAGCAATTTGTGAAAGTTTCTTATAATTCTGTTATAAAAGTTACTTCTTTTTTTTGCCGGTGAAGGAGCGTGGGATCATCTCAAAAGAAGGTAACAGGCTAATTTAGGGCTAGTTGAATTGATATGTTAACAAGCAAGAAATTTGTGCCTGTGGAGCATTTTGTCAAAGTTTTCTACGGTTCTGTTATAGAAGTTACTCTTTTTTTACAGGTGAAGGAGCGTGGGATCATCTCTAAGAAGGTAACAAGCTACTTCTTGTTAGGTCCATTCTTATATTTTACATTGCAATGGTGGATATTGGTCTTTCGGTTTAGATGATGGAGAGACTAAGGTGTTCTTCGGTTGGGCTTCATTAAGAGACGGTCTTTTATATAATCAACATTTAAGGAACCGGTCTTTTGTTTTTTTATCCAAATCTTAATTTAAAAAATTTGTTTCATTCATTCTCAATCATTGATCTAAATCACTCAGATGATATATTCAAACATATTAAATCTCGATAAAATCATAATTCCCACTAGTTATAATTGAACTTTCGTGAGTTTCATCAAACTCTTCTCAATTTTTTTTGTTGTGACTTGGTTAACCATTTAAAGGTAAGCATGATCTCCCATTATCTTTGTAGTCTTTGCATCTACTTGTTACTCTTCTATATAGTTTGCTTGATCACATGTTTCATTATCTGACTTTGGACTATGCCCATTTGACCACGTAGTGCAGTTATGCCAAGTGAAAATAAGCTATTTATCAAGAAAAGTAAGAAACGGGAGAGTTTTGGACATTATTAAAATATATTGGGATTATGAGATTTTGATATGACACATTTTTGCTGCATAAGAAGGTATGACACATGACTTAAGGCCAGACCTGGTCTTGACATTCAGAGGCTCTGAGCGAGCTAAGAATGGGTCATTCAACAATACATGTGTAAAAAAATTATCAATATATTTTTTTTTCGATTATTCCAAATAAAGAGACCTAAGATAAGTTTTTTTTAATCAAAGATAAAAGAATCTAGTCCTCAACATTCTTAAATATAACTTATCCTCTTAAATTGTGTTTGGTATAGGAAAAATTTGAGGGAAAGGAAAATTTGCTCCAAAGAGGATGCTTGTGTATGTATGTTAAGGCACACCTAAAAGAGGGGGCGAAAACCTGAAGAGGAATTCTATTTGAATTAGGAGTCTAATCAGGACACAATCTATCCACCGACTTTCACTGCCCTTTTGGTAGAAATTCACCATGAATTAAGCATTTACTTCTCTTAGCAAACTGTAGATTTTTATTTTCTCTTTCTGTGACAATTTGACTCACTCAAATTTGATATCGGACATGACAGTTCTAGTTCTCGCAAGAAGGCCCAATTCTACATACTTGAATTAGGAAACTGCAATTTGTTGAGCACAGATTCACTTTTGGCCCCGCGCTCGGCTGATTCAGCCCTGTACTCGGCTGGTTCAACCACGCGCTTGGCCAGTTGCTGAGGCAGATTTTGTGCTTCGTCCACGTTTATCCATCTTTTGTTCTAAAAACGTTTCTTTTACCACGCTTTAGCATTAAGCCCTAAATTCACCCTAAAATATGAAAACTTGCTAAAACCATCAAATAACACTCAAGACGGTCTACATTTAGGTGAGTTAAGTTATAAATGAGACTGTCAAATCTGTTCTCATCAAAAACTCAACATATAAATATAATATTTTATGAAACAAGCCAATATTTTTAGGAAAAAAATTAATAAATGTTATATATTTTGGTTATTTAGGTATAGTTAACAAAATTTTATTTGAGTTTGTGAAAAAAACATTAATATGTTGGTGATGAGTGCTTTGTTTGAATCTTAATGCAGATTTTTAATTTTGATACAAGGGATGTAAGCTTGGTTTGGGTCCTAGGGAGGTGTGGACCCTAGGCCGTGGCCCACCATGCTCACCCCTAAGGTCAGGCCTGTTCACGAGCTTTGCATGCAGTTGTGTGAAGATCCTAAAATATTTTCTAGCATGACTATGACATTCTCAAATCAAATTTTGTGATACTGAAATGAATTTAACAACTATGATAATGAGATTGCAAATAAATTATTTGACTATTGATGAAAACACGTGCTTTTGTTTATATTACTATTTTTATATACCCGAGCTAAATAATATACATATATAAGAAGAATTTTAACTTATTTTAAAAAAAATTAAAAATTATTAAATTGATAAATGTTAAATCTTAATATATAAGATATTTAAAAGGAGTTTAGATGAATAGAAATAAATCATTCATCAATAGGAAATCAGAGAGTCTAATCATTAATGAGACTTTTTAAATTCTCATACAACATTTAGAATTCAGCATTTAAATTTATAAAACAATACCTAAATGAATACAATAATAAAGATTAGAGAATATATATGGTTTTATATCTTAAGAGTTGAAATTTACGGAATATAGTACATTGTATTGATTCAGAACCATCTTCTAAAGATAAGACCAGAAAACTAAAAAGTGAAAAATGAAGGCAAATTAAGTCTTATACATAATTCTGACCACCGTAGATAAGAGAATGGATACTAATACTGAGGATATGGATACCTCAAAAGAAGCTTGAGTATTGTTAGCACACTCTTCTTAAGGTAGAATGCTACATGCCTTCAGTTTTTTGAAAAGGAGTTCTTAAACGCCTCGCAAGAAACGATGTCCCTCAATGACTATTTTCTAAAAGTAAAAATAGTACTGTGAGATAAAGCATATAGGTCCAAAGTCTGAGTATAATGCCTTTATCGCGGCAACACCAGATTGGTCAAAACAAACCCCCACTTATTAATTATAAAACTTATTGGCTAATCAAGAAGCATTAATCAAATAGACTGTTAGAGTTTTACTAAAGAGTTCATAACAGGCTTTTTACGCCAGCAACAAAGGTGATAATAAAGGCGACAACAATAGAGGTAGATGATCACATGAGAAAAAATGCAAGTCGATACAATAGTGGAGGTCGTCAAAAGAGTGGTTCTCAATGAAGGGGAGCTAAACAATAGAGTAAAAAGAGCGTTGAGTACCTCATGAAAGCTAGACATTGAAATATTTATTGCTACAGTCGTAGTAAAAAAAATTACATGTCTCGTGATTGTAAAGCGCTTCAAAGAGATTTGTCGTGGAATGTCGTGATGCATGATCATCACAATGATAACACTGAAGAAGAATGTGACTTTGATGTGTCACTCACGGTTATAAGTTCCAAAGAGAAAATTGATGGTGGCCATGAGTTAGAAAGGGACATTATCATTAAGAAGGTTGAGGTAGCATTCACCATGAGTCAACGAAATGAAATAGAGAATAATAACAATTGGATTATCGACTCAAGATGCTCCAACCACATAATCAGAGATAAGAAGAAGGTGAAAGGGATGTCTAATTACCAAGGACATCGATATGTGGTCATAGGTAACAACTCAAGACTCTCACCACCAGTGGCGGTACCACTACTGTCCACCTAGGTTTTGACCAAATGTTCCTATTTTAGTGTAAAAATAATATATTTTAAATTGTTGTATCTTCAATTTAGTCTAAAAATATGATATCTCTTAATTTTGTACCCCCAGTGAGCTTAAAAAAAAACTTTATACCCTCAATTAAGCTTAAAAATATTACATTTTTTTATTTTTGTACCTCATTCAATTAAAATATTTTTTTATACCCCCAAATTAAAATTTCTAGTTCTGCCACTCCTCACCACCTATGTTGGAGAGACGATGTTCACACCAGAATGCAGAGATATTCAAGGGAAACTACAAAGAGTCTTCCATGTGCCTAGAATGAAGAAGAATTATTAGTCTATAAACTTGTAACATCGGGCTATAATGTAGTCTTTGGTCCTACTGACATGAAGGTCTGTCGTAACTTCAAGATATCAGACACACTTGTATAGGAGGAATGTAAGGTTGAGTCCATCTATGTGATGTTAACCAAGGCAGCATACATAAACAAATCCCGCAAGAATGAGAGACATCTGATATGCATGGTTGGAACATGTCGGCTCTCATAAGATAAGGGCGATGGTACAAAATCCCATGCTCATGGGACTTCCATAACTTGAAGTTTGTGTAGACAATATATGCAGGACGTTATTTTGTAAATATGTATGAACTAATGTATCATGAGTCTAGCATAGGGCCAAAGAACCTCTAGAGCTAGTGCACTTGAATGTGTTTGGTAAAGTTTCTCAATCCTCACTCATTAGGTTACACTAGATGATAAAATTGATTTATGTTTACTGGAGATATGTGGGGATCTAATTTATGAAAGAGAAATCTAAGGCACCAGATAACTTCAAGGAGTTCCAATGCAAGAAAAGGTGAAAAATGAGATAAAGAGGGAGATCAAGTGTATCTGCATAGATAATGGCGGATAGTACCTATCAGAAGAGTTGTCAAAATATGTCCAAGGAAAAGAGATTGAACGTCAATTAATCTTTCGAGACACTCCACGACAAATTGGTGTGGCAGGATGATGAGACTAAATTATTTGGTCCAATTTATAGTTAACTTACCTAATTCTTGGCTGTTCTTGAGTAGTATTTAATGGTTTTAGCTAGTGTTTCAGGCTTATTTTTTGTCTTAATGAAAAAATGTACTAAAGAAGGCAGCTTTAGAATAAAAATTGGACAACATCAGAAAATCAGACAGAAAATAGTTTCTACAAAATAGCAAGCGAGCTCGCATTATTTTTAGTGACACGTGCGTGCAAGGTTCATTGTTTTCAAATCCAAAGACAATTGATTTTCTAACTTGCAAAGAGCGTAACTTTCACGTTAGATTTCCGATTTGCACGACTCAAATGGCTACAGAAAGATTGAAACGCTATCTACAGTATTCTAACATGAGATAAAGTTTAAATCTCA
This sequence comes from Kalanchoe fedtschenkoi, assembly GCA_002312845.1. NCBI lineage: Eukaryota > Viridiplantae > Streptophyta > Magnoliopsida > Saxifragales > Crassulaceae > Kalanchoe > Kalanchoe fedtschenkoi. The sequence goes on from NQLW01000058.1 coordinate 3,572,526, forward strand.
TCAAATTTCTACCAGCAAGATAAATAAAGTCGTTGGGCAGAGATAGTTTCCTAAATCAACTCCGATTCGATTATATCTTCTATCAGCCGTCTAAATCCGATTCTTATCAGATTTTTCTCAAGATATACGTAAGATTATTTAACTTAATTTGTAAGCTAATCCAAAAAATATACCAATATCTCAGCCTGCTCGACGAGATTGCCGCGGATTTTAATTGAATTCGAAGATTGTGCTCCGTTTTGCTAATTGTAGCTCTAATTCATCATAGATGGAGGAGGAGAACGAAACAAGTTTTCGTCCAATAGTTGACATATATGTGGAATTCATTAACGAAGTTAATTATGAATTAACGGTGTTAAGAATTTCATTCAAACAATGATTTGCAGTTTATTTAAAAATCATGGAGATTCAAACCGTAAACGAATGAGGGTGATCGTTCAAGGCCCTTACGAAATTTTTTTCATTCGAAAAATCTAGCAGTCCTTTGTTGCTCGCGATCACATTTTATTTAACGAGCTTAATTTTGAGTGATTTTTGAATGAATTGGTTAGAGAAAATACTCATAGATCACACATTTGGTTCTATTATGATATAAAAACGTCACATGAAAATTCAACACAAATCTTTACTACCTTTTTACAAAAGTGTTTGTAAATTTCCGCTCCACTCCTTTTGCATGCCACTCACATAAACAAAGCAAACAGAGGAATACTCTTTTCCACCTGAGCAGGTGGGTAATAAAAAGAAGCCATGTCGAAGTTAATAGTCCTCAGCAGAAACTCTACTAGAAAGCTTCTGGCAGTGGCATTCGCTTCAGAAATGCTTTGAATAGCACCAGCGATCGTTGGGGCTGAGAGAAGGGAGCTTCATGGGAAGCTCCTCTAATGGTCGCAAACGAAAGCAGATCGCCATACACTTGCGTCCATCCGCCAACCTACACCACAAACATAATATTTACGTCCATGTTTATGTAAGCCTATGTCTGTATGATCCTTGCACAATAAATTTGAATATTCACCTGCTGTCCTTCAAACCAAACTCTGTACGGTACGGTTGTCTGGAGTCCTAATTCTTTGGCTAGGGAATGAACCAAAGTTCGACTACCAGTTAGAGGGATGACCGAATCCTGATCCCCGCTGTAATGAGTAGCGAGTGCCACATGTATAATATATTGTCAGCCGTATCAAGTATACTTGGCACGCGCAAGAGCTGAAGAAGGTTGGAGATCATATCTACCTGTAAACCAGCACCGGAATGCCAGCCTGGATGATTTTCCCAACTATGTGAATCGATGGAGTCTCCAAGTCCAGTATCTCATATTCCAAAATTCTGTAATGGAGATATTCAACCAAATCAACACAACATCAGCCCAATAATTATTATCTAGCTGGATGTTTCTTCACGAGAAAATATGATTTTCTGATTGAAAAAAAAGAAGAAAAAACATTACTCGCTGCAAACCGTCCAGCGGCGAACTCCCACAAGGCGGGCATGCATCGCTGCCTGCACATCCTTTCTATTCAGATAAGTTACTGTCTCGTCTTCCACACACACATCCACTTTTTCTGGTCCATGCTGCGTCATTCAGTTCAGCATCAGGTTTATTGTCATTGAATAATCCTCGAACAAAGTTTCGAATATGAAGAAAAGGAACAAGAAGAAGCAGCAGTATATATACCTGAGGAGTTAGAACTTTGGATTGTGAGAGCACGGAGGATATGCACACATCTAAAGTCACATCATACTTGTCGACAAATCTGCTGGTCTCCTTACTCACTTGGGTCATAACCTTTGAGCATAGTGTCGACAGCGATTCTCTGTAGTACTCACTCACGTATCTGGAGTAGTTGCAAACTCTTGTAAACATGTTGTATGTGGAATCTGATATCAGTCCATGAGACCAGAAGTACTCCGCTCTCGAATTGAAATCTGTAGCGAATTCCAAAACTGGGTTTCCCAGCTGAGAAAGTAAAGACAGATAAATGAATCTCCACAGCCAAAACACTCGAGATGCAATGGCAAGGAGAGCACGAATGGATCATCAACGCAAGTCACTCACAGCGATGCCTTTCAAGTTGAATAACTTGTGCTTTTTATTGAACTGAATCATCAACTCCGCAAGCTGAGGGATATAGTGACCTAGTTCAGACAAAGTTCAAAACATTTATCCATCGATACAAAGTTGACAAGTTCGAAAGAAATGGCATGTGTCACAGCAGCACATATGAACAGACCAGCATAGCTTTCTCCTGTTATGTACAAGCTTCTGTTTCCGTATTGTGGGAATTTCAGGAACCAGTTCCGCAAGAAGTTCATATTATCCACAGCTACGCAAAAAGGGCTCATAAGAGTCAGGTTCAAGTATATTGCTTTTAGAAGTAGAAAGTGAGAAAACAAGCTCGACCTCAATCTCACCAAAAAAGTAAGATTTAGAGAAAATGAACGTAAAGGGATGATGCCCTTTCCCCCATTCTTTTCTGTGTTCAACTTTTTGTTTCTTCGAAACTGGTGAAGTGGGATAAATATGAGGAAGAAGGAAAGAAAGATACCTGTGATTTTGTCACTCACAGTATCATACATCGAGTCACCAGCCGCATACGAAAACCCAACTCCAACTGGGGTCTCAAGATACAGCATATTTGCTTCTGCAATATACAAATACGAAACACACCAATGAAGCTACTCCTCCTGCTCCATTTCATATACTATACGTATGCCCAATGGAGCTACAGTAAACTACACCTGTGTTCCAACTGTGTTGATTCCTGAGGAGGGCATTCTTGGTAGGTCTGAATGGCCCATTTTCCGAAAATGCACCAACACCGAGGGATGAGCACCCAGGCCCTGTAATGCATCAGTACACATTTCATTAAGTGCTCCTGTAATGCGCTCTTACGTGAGTAGGTAGGATTTCACTTAGCGGGATTCGGATCAGCAAACCTCCATTCAACCAGAGAACAAGCGGCTTGGAGTCGGGAGAGGTCTCAGCCTCAACAAAGTAGTAAAACAAAGCTCTGTGCTTGCGGTGATCAAGGGCGACGTATCCGGAGTATTGGTTGAAACCGACGGGTGGCTGACCAGGCAGCTCCTTGACCAAATCAGACAACCCCGGAAAGGACTCAACCGCCGTGAAAAGAAAGAAGCACATTGCGGCAGCTCTCATCCATACAACACCCATCATTTTCATCGGCGTGCTCGCTCCCTCGCACTACCAGTTCAAGAAAGAGAGAGAGTGAGAGAGACTAAGTGTAGCGTGGTGAAGTTGAAGTGAGTGGGAGGCAAGTGTTGTTGTTAAATGAGTGGGAGCGAGGAGAGAGAAGCTTCGTCATCATGTCGTTGTAGAATACTAACACTACTACTAACTCACTCTTATTATGTGTTTGTTGCATTTTTAAAGCCCAAGAAATTCCTGCCAGCTCCTCCTCCATGTTGCGGAGGTTGAGGAGGATGATGATGATGATTCCAGAGAAAGAAAATGGGAAATGAGTAAAGTTGTAAAAGGATGGATGATGAGAGTGTTGTGTTTTTTTGTAATAATAAAAACGAGAAAGGTTACTGTTTGTCATGTAGGGGGGTGAAAGTGATGTGAGAGTATCAAAACAATACTTTTTCCTCACTAGCGACAATCCCTTATTCTCCTTTTTGCCCCTAGGAGTTTGACAAACACTTCACTTTTTCTGAAAAAGAAAAAATATATATTAAATCATAATGAAAAGATACATGGCTTTCAACCATTTATTCTTGTGTGAAAATATTTTCATCAGATTTTTAATTATCACATTTATCTAATTATAGTTTGAATTACTGTTATTACCACATAAGTGAAAATCTATTAACTGACCTGCTTTTAAAAAATAAAAAACATGTGACCCCAAAATGTCATCTCCGTCTCCTCCCCCTCTAATCCACGATCTTCATCATCATCTTCAAAATAGACGTCCGCCGGAAGAAACTCGAAATGATGGTTTTGTTTAAGGACTTACTGGTTCAGCTTTCATCTCCGATAGAGAATCTTGAGAAGTCGCAAAAAAAGAAAAATTTTGAAATTATATTTTATATAATTTTTCAATTTATAATCATTATAACGTAACAAAGTTTAACATTTTAAACTTTAAATATAATCTTAATTATTAACTTTCTCAATATGGAATACTCATATTTAATAGGAACTTCGAGATCTATGATAAAAAAATCAGTAAATGTCAATTGAGGATGTGAATAGCATGGATGGAGAGAACAACGCAAATTCTTGGATGCATAGAGAGTATTCATTATTAAAAATGAAGTTATTTTACGTCGTCGGCCAAACCAATATTAACAAATAAAAACAAAAAATTATGAAAAAATAAAAAATATTATTTTGATTCTGAAAAATTCAAATAAAAAATAAAATATATTTATATTCATTAGTTAAACATTCTTATTCACTAAATGTTAATAAACATTCGGTAGTATGACATTTTATTCATCACAAAAATAATGATTTATAGAGATAACATGTTCATCATATGTGCTACTTTATTCATTAAATGAGTTGATATGTTCATTAGATGAGCTGTTAAATTCATAAAATGAGCTGCTAGGTAAAAATGTCCAAACTAAGTAGAATCGGTGAAAGGATTAAACTATCCCTAGGATAAAAAAAAATAATTTTTAGTGTTTTTACTTGTAAAAAAGAAAGAAAATCAAATGAAATCTTGAATCTTTTCTTCTTTTTTATAGGTCATGGGTTAAACAAATAGAAACAAAATTTAAAAAACTTTCACGTATAAATCCAACTTTGATGCCAACTAATTGGAGATGTAGCCTCAATGTTTTTGTGAAAGGAGATTATTTTGCTTTATGTGGAGAACACGTTAGTGATCCAACTACATTGTTTCAGGACGTTTCACCCTAGGAGCTAATACACCAACTCGAGAAATAATATTGATCTTGTCAGAGCATGATCAATCTGAGCATGAATGTCAAGCAATCCAAGAAAAAGTATAAATAAGATGAACAAGTAACTGAATTGCAAATATTGATGAAAGATTAAACTAGAAAAATATATGATGAGGTTCCAAAGACAACTAACCGGACGATTTAGCCGACACATGCATACACAGAAAAAAGAAGCATCAGCTAATTTTAATTTAATTAAAATTTAATTGTAGAAAAAAATGTAAGTGTCTATTTATTATCTACGATGCTAAGGTTTCATCTAAAATAAGAGGAAGAACAAAATAAGACCTAAACCCGAGATTAAGATCAACAATTTGACTTGACGATGCCGTAATTAGTTGAACAAGTCCAAACCAAGTAGAATTAGTGAAAGACTATAAGTGTTTCTGGGTTCAGAAGAAGATTTTTTTTCTGTTTTGCCTGTGGATGAAAAAATGAAGGAAACAAAATTTAAAAATCTCTCAACAAGAATTATGGCATTTATGAACTAAATAACTTTTGTGCTTTTTTTTCTATAGGTAAAAATGGTAAAAAAAAATTGAAAATCTCACAATAAAATATCTGGCACTAACATCAAACTTATAAAAGATGTGTAATCCTGATATTTTTGATAAAAGGAGATATTTCTATTTGGGTAGATAAGATGACGATGTTGGTGATCCGACTACAACTTTTCAAGACATTGTGCTTAGTCAATCGATACACCATCTCTTATAATGTTATATATCTTGTCGGAACATGATCAATATGCAAAACGTCATTACACGTGCAAGTAATCAAAAAATAAAGATAAAAAAGCATCTAAATTGCAAATATTGATGAAAGATTGAACTAAAAAATAGTAATATGGCATTCCAAAGATATGTTAATGGACAATCTAGCCAACAAGCGCACATACTAGAAAAAAAAGCAATATCAAACTTTAATCCATATAAAACACAGCTGTAAAATAACATGTAATTATCGAATTATAAGCTAGGAGGCTAGAATTTCATTTTAAATCAGAGGAATGTCGAAACAAAGTCGAAAAGCCCAAAATTCAATCTAACTCGGACTAAAAAAAAATTTTAAGAATTATGGACAATTCAAAAGGATTTTTGTAATGAATTCAGATCCATGTGAAAGAAATTCAAGAGATCTTTTCAGCAAGAACTCATGGGCATTTACCCATTTCGAATTGGAGAGTTATAAATGTTTGAAATTTGTGTTGTTTGGAGGTCTGAATTTGAATTAATATAGTGAGCAGAACTTGATTTAAGCATGCAAGCTATCTAGTTTCAATTGTTCACGAGGATAACAAAACCATCAGAATAATTCAGTAGCATCCAATCCTTAGAAACATCTGTTTAAATAGCGAGAAATTAATTCTATTAGAAAGTTGGTTCCACACTCAAAACCAATTGGCTATGAGTGGGAGAGTCCAACTATACTTATGGATGCAATCTTATGAGCTAATGGGCGATGTGGGACAATGTGCTCTTAATATGCACCAACACCCCCCCTCACTTGCGAGATCGTAAGCGGACGAAACCGCATCTGACGGACGACACCGTATTAAATCAATATCTCGCAAGTGGGACCTCGTGCGGACGTAACCAACACGTTTGACCGGCTCATCCAGGGGTGCGGCTAAAACCCGCTCTGATACCATATTAGAAAGTTGGTTCCACACTCAAAACCAATTGACTATGAGTGGGAGAGTCCAACTATACTTATGGATGCAATCTTATGAGCTAATGGGCGATGTGAGACAATGTGCTCTTAATATGCACCAACAAATTCACTTATAATTTAATAATTGACAGACATGAGCTCGTGTAATTGGTATATGAACGAAAATAACAAATAGCGGTGTCTATTTCTTCTCAGTTGATCAAATATTCAAATGTTTTTGAAGCATTTGCTGAAAAGAACCTATGCGCATATACGAATTTTACCTCGGTCTGTCTTCTTTGTTTTGGCTTACTTTAACTTCACCTTCGATCAATCTCTCCCATTTTGTTATGAATGTTTTATATGTCTATCTTTTCATAAATTTGACCTATAAAAATAAGAACCACTCGTAAACAACTAATTAATAAACGGAAACAGCTCTAATTGGCAAGAAAAATAATAAGACTGTGTTTGGTTTAGAGAAATTTGGACAGAAAAAAAATGTGAAGAAAACTGAATTTCATCATGAATTTTATTTTATTTTCATAGAAAAGTTTTAAAACTCTCTTAATTTATCTTAACATTCATTCTAATTTTCTATTCAATTTTAATTCCCACAAAATATTCATTATTTAAACATAAAATCATTCTAATTTTCTATTCAATTTTAATTCCCACAAAATATTCATTATTTAAACATAAGATTTTTCCACCTTCTCTCAAATTTTTCCTTCTTTCTAATTTTTTCTAAACCAAACAGACCATAATTGATTGGATAAAGTTGTATTGGATCAGTATATTTTCGGGTAGAACTACTATCGTGCTTAATTCTAATAAACAGTGTGCGTATTACTTCGAATGTATGAGGATAAAGTGTGACAGGAATTATTGATCTTAGTGATCAAAACTTTTAGTCTGTGTTTAGTTTAGGAAAAATGCGGTGGGAATGAAAATTTGAGGAAAATAAAAAGGAAAATTTGTGAGAAAATGAAAATAAAAGTTTTTAAAAAAATTAGATGAAAAATAGAAATGAAATTTTGTTTAAAATAAAGAATATTTTACATTTTCCTACATTTTTCATCAATAATCAAACAAGTAAAAATATGATGGATTTTATGTGGGAACCCATTTTCCCTTAATTTTTTCTTTCCATCAAATTTTATTCTATAAGGGTGTGTTTGGTTCAAGAAAAATTTGGTGGAAAGAAAAATTTGAGAGAAAATGAATTCCCCCGGGAGATCTATCTTATTTTCTCTTATTTAGTTTGAGGTAAAAAATGATGAAAAAATGCTAAAACATTATTTATTTTAAACAAATTTTCTTCCTTATTTTCCTATAAACATTCCTTCTCATATTCTCACAAATTTTCACATTTTAAACCAATTTTTTTCTAAAATCAAATTTTATTCCATAAAGGTGTGTTTGGTTTAGGGAAAAATTGATGGAAAGAAAAAATTAATGAAAAGTGAAATTTATAATGGATTTTATTTTATTTTTCTTTGTTTGGTTCAAAAAGAAAATTGAAATGCAAGTTTCAAACCTTCTTTTATTTTATTATAATTTTTCATATAATTTTCTTTCCCACAAATTTTCCCTAAGGCTGTGTTTGGTTTAGGAAAAATTTGAGGAAAAAGAAAATTTGAGGGAAAATGACAAGAAATCCATTATTTGGTTTAGAGAAAATTGAGGATGAAAAATTAAATGGAAAGCTAGATGGAAAATTGGAAGGAAAATTTGTTTAATTTAAAGAATGTTATAAATCTTTTTACAAAATTTTCCACTCCAAACCAAACAAGGGGAAAATAAGATGGATTTTAGGAGGAATTCATTTTCCCTCATATTTTCCTTTCCTTCTAACTTTCCTCAAACCAAACACAGCCTAAATCAAACAAAAAAAATCCTTCTAATTTTTCAAATTTTCCTTAAACCAAGCACAACTAAAGGCCTAAATACATTCACATCTTAATGACCCATTTTAGTAAAGATGATTATTTGTTAGTTACGACGAAAATAGTCAAATAGATCCTAGCTATTTTTTATGCCCAATATTCGTCTAATCTAAACCATCTTATCCTGATCAAAAAATTCGTGCTCAATCCGGCCCCGACAATAGGGTGAAAACTTTCCCTAAAAAAGTCAAACTAGATTTTAAGTGTGTTTGGGGTAAAGATATGAGATGGAAAGTAAGAGGTAGTTTTATATTTTACTAAGAAAAAAAAAATTAGATGAAAAAATAGGTAGAAATTTTATCAAATCAAATAGTGTTTTTTATTTTTTTCACATTTATTCCTAATTAATTAGAGAAAACGAAGTGTAATCATGGGAAATTCATTTATTTTTTCATTTTTCTTTCTTCCTCATTTTTTGGTTAAGCCAAATAAAGTGATAATGATTTGATCTTAACCAAAATTTACAGCACTTTACGTTCTATTTGGTTTATGAATATAAAAAAAATTACATCTTATTTAGTTAAAAGTGAAAAGTTATAAAAAAATACAAAAACATTATTTGATTTAATCAAATGGAAAGGGGGTTGTGAGGAGCAGGGAAGGGAAGTGTGCAGGCTACTGGTGGCCTGGTGCTGTGCAGTAAGGAATAACTGAAGAATTGGATTGGATGGATGCGACAAAAAAAAGACACGCCTCGCAGCCTGCACCACTGGATCACGACCCAACCTCTAATTTATTCTTCTCTCTTTTCAGAAGAGAAGACAATGACACATCATGGCCTTAACCACCCCTCCCACATGTTTACTTTATCAGTTTATCCCCACCAACAACACTTGTACTATGGGCACCATTTTGGCTTTGAATTTTAGGATTATGGGAATGGAGGAAACTAGCTAGTCCAAGGAAATGAATGAGAGATTGCACACAGGTTGAGGTTTCCATTTTAATAAAATAAATAAAGTAAAGGAAGAGATTTAGAGGTATTGATTATGAGATTAGTAGATATTGGGGGTGACACCTTATATAAATTATATGAGGAATCATCAAAATAATATTATTTTACTTCTTCTTTTTTTCGTTTTAATGTTTGACGATGTTTAAGGTATAATTTTAAATACCCTAAAACTTTTAAATCATAAGAAACAAAATCATAAATCCTAAAATCTAAAAACCCTAAATCCAAGTGTCTATGAATCCTAAAATCTCATAAAATCATAAAACCATAAAAATATGAAAATTCTAAAACTCTAAAACCCTAAAACTAAAACACTCTAACATGTTAAAACCCTAAAACCCCTAAAACGTAATAAAAAGCAAAAATATGTATTTTTGCCTAATCCCTTATTAAACTCATTTAAGGTGGCACCTCATATCCCATTTTCTCTTTAATTATTATGAAAATACTCTAATAAAAGAGGATTCTTATTTATTAGGAGAGAATGACCACCGACTCCACTAATACAGATACAGATTTAAGTGTTATACTGTAAAATTAAGAACTGAAAGTTATATGAGAATCTGAATGATTTGAATTGTTGAATAATTTATTTTTATTTAATAAATTACTTTTTTAAAACATTCGAATATATAAAAAAATTTCCGTTTTATCATTTTTTCAAAGAGAAAAGATCATCTCCTTGACACAGGAGAAGAATTATTATCTACCTTGTCGTTTCAAGTGACACAAATATCCTTACTTACTTTTCTCTTTTATGCTAATCAGCCTTCATCTCCACCGCCAGTGTCCACTTAATTGAGCGTCGCAATTAATCAGAGAATCATCTCAATCGCAGACAAATTAGGTTATCCGTCATTCTCTACTCCCACGTTTAATCTCTATTCAAGCAGCCATGGATTTGAAAGATACAAAGATGTCGAGTCGCTGGACAATCTCCGCAACTTGACACAAACCCTAATTTCAATAAAATGCATCACCATGACTTGATCGTGGCTATCCTTCACCGGATGGAAAACTCCGTACATTGCAGAAACCCAACTCCATGTCAATCTTGGATCAAACATTTGATACTCACCCACCATCTCCGATTAGGTGCGGCGCTCACCCACCAACTCCATGTCAAGAAGAGGATATTTCCCCTTTTTTAAAACTACATTATTCAGGTACAATTCAAAATTATTTTTGTAACAAAACTGCTAGGTCTTATCGGGAACCCGGATGTATCAAACCAAGGCGCATGCCTTGTCTCTCCTCATCCCTTAACAAATGAATAAAGTGGCGGTTGGGCCTCATCATTGACGCCCACTTTTTGGTGGTTTACAGTCTTACTTACTGTATTTTGTTCAGAAAAATACTTACTAGTGAAAAGGTCAGTTCGCAAAGTTCGACAACTTTTGCCTTATTTTATTACTGCCCAAACGAACGCGTTTCAGTTTGGGGGCAATCCGACAAGGAATAGTTTGTTTAGGTTTCAAACGACATAATCATGAAAAGGATAAACTTCCAATTCAAGCAGGAAAAAAGAAAAAAGCGGGGCGTGATTAATCATCATCTCAATTCACATTTCTTAATCTCATCTCTTTATTTCTATTCTGCCTTCACATTCTAAAGTCAAGAGGCCACCTTTGCATACTCAACGCCTGCCGGCCTAATCTTGCTGGGCTTGGGCCATCTCTCAATTTTATGCATCAAACCTTACAACTATTCATTAAAGTTAAATATAAGTCCCGATTATTCAAAACAAAGCTAAAAAGAGATTGTGTCATGATACGTAAGATTTGTGTCATACCAACTCAGTTTTATTATAAAACTCATTTTCATAAATTTTTCTTACACATTGAAACAAATTTTTCAAACCTCTGCGCATGGACTCGCATGTCATATTATACCTCTTTCTACTTTTTTCATATTATATTAATTACAATTTTTTTAAATTTTTTAAATATATTATTATTGATAATTATTAATTCATATTATATTTTATTGACATTTACATAATAAAAAAATTATATAATTAATTTTTTTATTAAATAATATATTAAATTTTCATTGCCAAATTTGTGCTACGTATGATCTACCAAATCAGGTCGATATTTGCCAAATATATACTTGCCAAATTTACGTTGAAAAATAATGGTTAAAAATTTATTTAAATAGTTAGAGTATATACCATATACGGCGTTTCTAACTTAAAAGCGTCGTATATGGTATATACTTTATACGACGCTTTTAAGTTGGAAACGCCTTATATAGTATTATTTTATACGGCGTTTTAAACTTAAAAACGCCATATAAAGTATATACGGCGTTTTTAACTTAAAAACACTGTATAAGCTCAATCCACGAAGCGGTGTTGTGTCAGAAGATCACGAACCAACCTCCACATCAAAGTGAAGCGGTTCGTGGCCTGACACAAACCTCGCGACGAAGCTTTGATGTGGATGCCCTAAGATACATCTCCAAGAGAATATGGTTTCCATAGGACAAGATTCTCAATGAACATATCAAAGTAGACACTGGCCAAGTAGCCCTCATCTTGAGTTCAAATCGTAATGGTTAAGTTTGTAAGTTATTCAAATTTTTTTATTTTCTTAAAAAATCAAGAGGATAATGGCAGGAACTCTTATTAGCTTCATGTATGCAATGAGCTTCTATGAATACCAGAAACAGATCAAACTCGCCCAAAAACATAAAGCCAACATTAAACCAGTCCTCGGGGGGATTGGCAAACTATAAAGATCAAAATGTGAGATGGTATACTGAATAATCCCTCGCCCTTCAATCATCCATGTAAGACGGCAGGCATGATAACCCAATTAATTAATTAATGTATACCAGCCTCGGGGAGAGATCCGTTGAGAACCTTCTTAAGTTGAGAACCTTGTGGACAATTCTGGACCAATCATTTTATTTCTTTTTTAAGTTTATTTATTATACTTTATTTATTATATAAGACTCATTAAATGTAGCAAATATGGAAAGTGTAATTATGTGCTATATTTAATTAAATATTATATTTTTTATTTCATCTTTTATAGATCATTAAATACAAATTTTAAACTACTCTTCACCGTCGCTTATTTTCATATTTTGTTGACTTTCGGATAGTGAACATTTTCAGATTTTTTTCTTATTTATATTTTTTTCACATTTGTAAAATGATTTTTTAGAACAAGGAATAAATAGTGAATATTTTTTTACTTTTTTGACAGTGAACATTCTTTTTCCCGAGTTTGTACAAACTACTTTTTTTAAGTGTGACTGTCAACATTGGTGGTGAACATGTTCAGTGCGAACCGCACTCGTTCTGTACAGTGCAAAACATTTTTGATAGTGAACACTTTTTTATGTGTTTTATTTTATTTTGATAGTGAATATGTTCACCGTAGAAATCTCATTATTGTAACACACAGATGTTCACTATCATAAAATTTACCCAAATCTAATAAAATATAAAAAATTCAATAATAAAATTTGAGAACAAGATCAAACGTGTACATAATAGGTTCTCAGAAAATTAAATGATTTGTAACAGTGAACATTCAAGTGAGTAGGAGATGTAATCTTCCCAGTCACCACAGTAGAGAAGGATAATGTCACACCTGAACCCAAAAAGCCGATTCATCCCAAAACAATGGCATTAGAGGTTGGAGCCACAGGTGTTTCTTCTTCAGTCGCGACTCGACTACAAGATGTCTCCTTTAGGGCTTCCGTCTCCATCCCGTTTCTCGATTTGGCTTCTTCCTTCTCATCCACGGCGGCTCCCTCTTCTTCTAACATATCGGCTTCGTACTCCGAACGAAGCACTTTTTCCAACCGCAATCCAATTCGGTTGGAGGCTCCGGCTGAGCGGCACGGTTAAGCATTGACTCGTCAACCAATCTCAGCTTCTTCGTCTTCGCAATAGTTGCACCAATCAGCAGCCGCGCATATCCTCTCTCGATAGAGATCGGAGAAACCAAGCCAAAATTAAATCTATTTTATCGATCAAAGAGGATGAAAGGATATTGATTTGAAGATGTAAGAGAATGACTGATACTATAATTAAATATATGATTTGAGTAATTTACTCTCTAATAAATCAATGTGACTAAAAGATATACGTTACTAAAAAGTAAATTAGAGTAGGATAATAAATGCAGCCACGAGATAAGTTTATGTAGTGATTAAAACACAGTCGTTTTGTAACAAAAATGATTGGTCTATATTGGTTCACAAAGTTCTCAACTTAAGGAGGTTCTCAACTGATCCACCCTCTATATACTATTCATAGTCTAAACCAACTAAGCTATCAATACTTTTGAATTAATTATGCTACTAAAATTTATTTAACACAAAAAATAAAGGGCCCATGATTCACTCTCATCCGGGGCGCACAAAATCTTAGGAACGGGCCTGCCCCAACCCCAACCAGCAACATGCTGAGTTAATCTGATGGGGAGGAGTTGAAGCAATAGATGACAGACATGCTCTACTAGCAGGCATGCTAACCATTTCTATTGGGTAAAAAGGACAAGAATAACAATGAAGAATCTTCAATTCAAACTATCCCATTAAACAAAGTATTAATGTATAACATAACAACCACAGAGCCTAGATGGCAATAGTTTAGAAGTAATTCAGCTGAGAAGGCGAATGCAACACTATGAAACTGATGAGTTAATTACAAAGTCCAAAGAAAGACATAAAAAATAAGCCATAGCGTTGAAAACTGGGTCAAAGTCATTTATTTAATTCTTTAGGCACACCTCCAACTAAGACTGATTGTTAGGTAGACTGTGCCCATCACGTGACGTTGGACACCGCCATTAAAAATTCATCACGCGACGTGTTGAAAAATTCAAAATCATGAAAATAGAACAACCAAATCCATTCATAATCCATCCATCCATAGAGTCTGATTCGGATTCGAACATTACTCAACTCAACTTACAATCTTCCCTCTTATTTTACTACTATTATAAGAGACAATACAGTGTTGTTGTTAGCATATTTTCCCTACTAGAACATCATCTGCAAAGTTTCGATGCACTTTTGCCTACTTATGTTGGGGCAAAGTTACTTGTTCTATGGCTTGTATGACAATCTATACTTTTATTATCAATGGTTATTCTGTTTTTACATAAAAAAGTAGACAATCTAGTTATTATTGCATGTGTAGGTATATGAACTCTAGGTAAAGTAAAAATCTAGGAACACTTCTTCTTACTTGATTGTGAAACCCCTATCCAACTAATTTAGAGAATTGAATACGTAAGCGATAGTACCCTATTCGCATGAGTAAACCGCAACTCCTTGGATCAACCGCATACTTACCGGGATATTAATTATTTTTTACTCTATTTAAGCCCCAACTTTAGAAGGCCGAAATATTGCACTGTCAAAATGCTGATGTGGGGAGCTAAAGTTTAATTTTCTAGAGTTATAGGAATAGTTTTATCTAGCTTAGTTTTCAAATTTATTTATTTTCATTTCTATTTCTTTCCAAAAACAAAAATAAAACAAAAAATTTAAAATTTTGAAATTTTTAAAAACATAAAAGCTCCTCCGTTTTTAACAATGGCTTAAAGCGTAAGCGTGCGAGAATCTGCCCAATCTATCGCTAATGAATTTAGATCATCAATTGAACCATTTTCAATCAGTCGAAAGTGGGGATATTAACCTAAACTTGGCAGCAAATTATTTCTAATCTATTCATTGTGATTAGTGACGAAGACTCTATAGAGCACCTAATTGAGTTTTAGAGCTTTGTGACACCTTTAACCAAGAAATATGCATCAAGACCTAGTCCACATGAAGTTGTTCTATATCTCCCTTAAAGGGAAAGCGAAGAAATGAGTGCTAAATTTTAAGAATGGTACATTCAAAATCTGGACTAAATTATCCAAAATCTTCTTGAACTCTTTGCTCCTTCCATATCGGAAAAGTGTGTCCACATCTGGCTAAGTCACCACATGCGTGCCTGTTCTTCATATCACACTGCTTGCGATCAAGTAGAAAGTAACTTTTGTCGATCGATCGATTTCATCCGTCTTTTGATCTAATAATTTATTTTTAGCACGTTTTTGAGTTACCTTAAAATCACCTTAAAATATAAAAAGTACTAAAACCATTAAATTGTCAAGAATCAAGTAATTTAAATATAAAATAGATCAAATAATTTAATCTCATCATTAAGCTTGTTCTAAGTCGCATATTCCTCCTGGCTAGCCCTGTCACTGCCTATAAATTGATACTTCAAAAGTGTATTGATCTTCCTCATGATGTAGTTCCCAGAGTTGCTAGTCCGAGGTTCCATGCAATTAAATTTCCAAGCAAAAAAAAATGAAAAGATTACAGCTGAATTCTGTATCAACAAATAGAACATAATCATTTATAATTCTGGACTTTCGTCTTGTCAAGGATACCTTTTTCTTGACAGAAAGCAGAATAAACAAATAGAACATATTCGTGCATAATTCTGGAAGATGAAGAGAATCATCGAGGAAAGATTAGGGAAAAATAACCGCAAAGAAACAATTTGAAAAAAATTCTAAAACACAATTAAACTATAACAAAAAATATCATTTTGAGAGGGGGGATTATTCACGAAGTTCCCATGATCAATTTACCTCGACTTCCAAAAACATTTCAGAACAATAAATTAATCACATTTTTTCCTTTTCATGCATTAATCTTGTCATAATTGAAGTTATAACCCATAGCACGTGTCGCGGTTCTAAATCTCAGCTGATAATATGACAAGTTATTTTGCGGTAAAATAGGATTCCTTCTCAGTTCTTTTCAATGATTTGGGTTGTTTGCTCCATTCACCTATTTTCCCACAGGCCAATAGCTTTCCACTGGTCTACTCAGTTTTGAACTTCAGCAAATCAACTATCAACAATATCATCATGTCAGCTTAAAGCTCACATCACTTCAAAAGTTCATAAGCCGCTCCATGAGCAAACTAATAACGGCAGGAGCATCAACTGTCACTGCAACCTTCACACTGGGTTTATCCGACCATTCTGTCACTTCCGCAAACCTGTCACAATTGCAACTCATTCAATTTATCAACTTTCACATGATACTCAATGCCTAAGCTTTTTCTAGGCTGGCTAATCCTGGCTAGCCTTGTCCCTGTCTATAAATTGATACCTCAGTAGTGTATTGATCTGCCTTATGACAGTTCTTTGTAGTTTACAAGAGCTGCCAGTATGAGGTTCCATGCAATTAAAAATTTCCAATAAAAACAGCTGAAACTATACCAACAAATAGAACATAATCATGCATAATTCTGGGCTTTTGTCTGGTCAATGATACCTTTTTTGTTTCTGTTTTTAGAATGTGACCCCTCATGACAGAAATTTGAACCAACAAAAGGACATTCATGAATAATTCTGGACTTTGTCAGGTAAATGGTACCTTTTTTGTTTGTTGTAGAACAGTGTCAGACCCCTCATGATTCCTGCGGTCTGAACTCTCACAACACCTTCTGTAAACGTGATGAGCGAGGGGTTGATTGCAGCAATAATGCAGGTTGGATCATGAAGGTAGACTCCTGTATACAAAGCACAAAAAGATTGTTGGATAAATATGCCACACCGAAATCTTTATAATATTGTCACCTCTAGCTAAATCAACCTTTTATATTGTATGCTTTATGATGATACGTAAAGTAGACATCAAGTATTTGGTCCAAATACTGAGAAAATCTTCCATTTGATTTTGATAGCTTTACTCGATCAATGTCTGCGAGGAATAAACAGTTCAAGAGAGGTTAAAACATAACTGTATAAAGAGAAGAAATAAACAAAGAGTTGAGAAATACAAACTTCTCATATAGAACGAATAAGATTTAATATGTCCAAATCAAAACTCTGGGAGTTGGACTAAGACAAGGTAAAATAATTTCATTCTTGTTGAACAAAGAAACTGACTTATTTAGATAGAGAGAACAGGAAATTAAAAGAAATTAAAGAACACTGATTTTCTCTTGGTTAATTTCATTTTAACCTACAAAGAAGTTTGTTAGATATCCATATTCCACAAATCTACTTGCAGATGGCCTAACCAAAAAAAAAAAAAAATCTATTTCAAAGGTGATGTTAAAATCGACTTGTTGAGTGCAGGATATTCTTAATAAATTAGCAAAAATGCATTTGGCCTGGAGATGAATGTTGCCAATAGTCAAATACTTTTTTAGAGAAGTCAAGAGCCCATTTAAAACTGATTATCTAGGATCTTTCAAAAGAGTTGCTTACCCTAGGAATCCCCTCAGTTAAAAAATTGTTTCAAAATCAGAATAAGTTATGAACCTATGATTAAGATCACTTCTAGAAATATATCATAAAGCCTAAACTATAATCTTATGCAGGTAACTTGACTATAACTAAACCAGTGTCGAGCTAATTTATCTAGTTATATTTTTCGCAATTTTATTTTTTTTCCCACAAGAAACACACAAAGTTTTAACTAAAACAGATTACGTATAATAATACTGCGTCAAAACCGCATAGAATAATTTTATTCCTACATGCGTCATTAACAGAATGGAGGCTTAGAAAAGAGTTTTTCTTTGGTCAGCAAAATCAAGTAGAAAAGAGCTATAGTAATTTCAGAAAACTTACATAATCCTGTAAAGTTCAGAGGGCTAGGGATCTATAGATTCTAACCCTGTAGGGATCTAAAATGGCACGATTTCAACACGGTTGACAATAACAACCTTAGATGAAATGTCACAGGTAACCCCTCTTTGCATTGTGTATAATATACTGTTGGCCGAAACAGCCTAGATCTTCCATAACATGCTTTCAGGTATAATATACTGTTGGCCGAAACACCTAGTTTATCAGGATAGATTACCGGCTAAGACAAGTCTGAGCTTAATTGATATGCAAGTTGATAAAATGTTAAGTTGAACAATTTGATGCATGAACTAGATATGGAACACCTACTTTCTACTCGCCCAGTTTCAAAATGTATCCTCCGAAGTACTGAACTGTCATAGAATGAGGATGCCCATCTTAACTAGATCTCTATAATTGGTTACTAAAAATCATTCCTTGCAGATGCCTTTAATAGGCGACAATCTGATCAAATTTTTGGATGGAGTATAGTTGCCCAGAGGAACGAAGAACTGATTTAACACATGGTATTTACAGGTTGGATAACTCTTAATTCGTGCATGAAGAACTATGCACTATCTAGTTTGACTAGTCAGTGAAAATCTAGTCAGCATGAAGCGTGTGAGCAAGTTGATGATATTAGATGCATGTATACTATTTCTTTTGCAACCATTATGCCTTGAGTAATCTGATAGATAGAATTGCATATTTAGCGCAAAATTAACATTAGCCGCAAGGAAAAAATCTAAACCAAGCTCGCCATTAACTTAAGAATAGTTATCTTGTTTCTTATTTTGCTTGTTTCCAAAATTATTTTTCCAAACACCCCTTTAAGAGTAGTTCTAAATCAGGAATTTATACAATTAATCTCTACCTATCAAAATTCCAGTAAATGTTAAGTACTAATTAAATTGGTGTATTTACAACGTGTATAAGTACATGCCGTTAAAAATTGTTGTCTTAAAATAACAAAAAACTAGGCTTCACCATGCAAGCAATTTGGAGAGGCAGGAATGCATTTAAGCATTGCAGCATGCAAAAGAGCATATTATATTAAACTTAAAACTTATTTAGAAAATTACTTCATCTGTTTATAAGGGCCCACAATGTCAGAAACTAGGTCTTCTTGAGGCATAGTGTTTTTTGTGTCATATTTCAGGCTAGCCCCGTTTTTATCCAATTAGCATTACTTAAACGGACAAGTCCATATTGAATACCATCTATTTCATAATAAAAGTCATTAAAGTAAAACATGTGAAATAGTGAATATGTTTCAATCCCTTCCTCGCCACAATTTCTTATGGCGTTTCTCTACTATGTTTTGTTTCAATGTGAGTCTTCTGCATATGAGTATATTTGGTGTTTTCCAGATGGCCAGTGGCCCTCATGGATGATTGAGTACCTTGTTCATTTTTTTTATGGAATCAGACTACATCTAGTTGCCCAAAGAAAATTTTGAATAACAAAAAAACAAACATGCTAGCAAGTAATAAATAAAAAAATGGCAAATAAAGTCACTCACAATTCACTAATTTAGCACATACAACAAACTTTTTATAGTCAGTACCTGTCAGAACAACTTGATGGGTAACATTGATACCAACAGCGAGGATATCAGCTCCACTAGTGAAAACAATGTCTGCTGCATCTGGATCTCCATATATCTAAATTTCAGCAAGACTGCAAATATTAGAAGCCAGACAGTGTGTATAATGACTTTGCTCCAATTACCTTAAAGTCCAATCTAAATCAGTGGTATTGGTGCCTAGTGCAATAGATCTTAAAGAAAAACTATGAATGAAGTTTGAACTGACACGCATGTTTCTTTGAGAATGTTAGAAGTTCTTATCTGTGTGCATCAAAGTTGTGGAAACTTACATTGGCTTCAGCAGCTGGATTAACATTTCCGTTTACTGCAAATGCCCCACCCAACAGAATGACCTGGCCAATTTTCTGAGAAAATTCAGGGTCCAATTGCATCGCCTGAATTAGCACACAGAAGATAGTGTTGGTAAAAATTGTTCTTTGTGGCTTGATGTATGATTTAATAGAATAAAGATAAGAGCATATGCAAGACCAGGTCCACAAATATCCACTTACCATTGCAATGTTGGTAAGGGGGCCTAGAGCTACCACAGTGACTTCCCCAGGGTATTTATTTGCTTTCTCAATAAGGAAGTCAGCTGCTGATTGATCTATTTTCTTTGATCTTGGAGGAGGGAAGTTCTGATTTCCAAGTCCATCTGATCCATGAACGAAGCTGGCAATACGGAGCTTTGTACCTTTCTTTAAATGAAATAAGAATATAACGGAGATGATTCGGATCCGTAATCCTATTAGAAGTCATCTGTCTATGGCTCTATGCTAGATCATATCTTTTCTTTTTCAGACCAGGTGATAATGAATGAAGTAAACGAGTGGCATCTATCTTCTGACAGTTGTAGCTTGTAAGTTGTAACCAGTCATAAGTCATGTAATTTAATAGTAATCAATTTTACAATACAATGAGTCGAAGGCTCGAAAGCACATACAGTAATTGTGATGTGAGACCCCTCTACAACTGGAATATATGTCCTCCCTGCCACTTCCAACTGTAGAACATAGAAGTGAAGTTCACAACTAAGTAATATAATCGGTACAAAAGAGAGATGACTCATGATATGCCCTACTTAAATCAAGAAACAGCAGACTATCAGTCGCCCACCAAATAAACTGTTTATCCATAACCAGAAAATAATAATTAACTTTCAGAGGCCGCGCTCCGTGTCTCACTCTAATTTACAATGGAATATAATTTGACTGCTGAGTAATCTTATAGGTAAACATTACTAAATTTATTAGAAACTAGGTCTACCATACAAAATCTGAGCCTTTTTATATGTGGCAAGTATTCCATTTAACGGATCCAATACGAATACAACAGAATCAGCCCACCTCTACATGACAAGTCAGAACTAAAAAAATGATTTGAGTGAAGTCCAAGTGTCAAATAGAACTTCTATCTTCACTGGTCATTGAACATACTGCTGCCCACCTTCCACCCCGAAGTCACAAAGGGACTTGACTGGAAAGCCAGTCAGATCCGACAAGGATTGAAACAAAGGGTAAATAGACTGAACCATGCAGAATGGAAAAAAAAAAGAAAGGAAGGAAATGGTCCTGACATGAAGCCTGTGGGAAAAAAAAACATTCTGACATATCTCAAGGGGGTCCAGTGATCAGGACTTCGAAGTCTTTAGCAGTTCCAATTTGGTAATTTCTAGTCAGGTATTCCTCCTGTGAAACAAATAGGGCCATTTTTGAGCACTCTGTTTTAGACCTGAATGTATTTTGATGTTCTTATCTTGCCATCATGGTACGTGTTACGGTTTTAGGTACCACAAAGCAGGTGTGTGTTCACTTGAATGGAACCTGTAATACTTGACAACAAGTGTTTGTTCTATGAAGACCGCCCATGCTTGAGCTAAGCTTTATTAAGTTGAAATCAATGAGAGAAAACTATCGTGCTGTTTCTCAAATTCACCCAAACTGGTCTAACATAATTAAGTATCTCCAATGGTAGCAATTGCAACTTCACGGTTTGAGTGGAGCATCTCTTAGGTCTGATTCCATCCTGATTGTTGAGTACAAATCTTGTAGGAGAAACACATTGTATATCAGATTTTTGTAAGGTTAGATAATGTTTAGTCCGTTTTGATTATTTGTTACTTTTGTCAGGAGATGTCATACTTTCTGCCATCTTAGCAGATATATTAAAATGAGAAGAAGTATATTGTTAGATACCGACTTTATGGACTCGTTGAATATGCGATTGTGAATGAATCCTCGAAACAGTACAGATAATGACTCATGCAGCGCTGCTCAGAGAAGAATGCAAGTGCCCTTGTGCTTGTTCTTGCA
>NQLW01000058.1:3601302-3621714 GCA_002312845.1 Kalanchoe fedtschenkoi
AGAAAAAGAAAAGATACTGTCTTCATATGACTGTAACTTGCTACTCTATTTTTCTTGATGCTGCGAACTCATCAAAATACCTTCGCTGTCAACGTTCAATCTTGAAGTACCACTGGGACTTGTTGACGCCTGATGGAAACATACAATTTTGGCAATCATTTGGGTCTCTTTATTCACAATCTTTGTTAACTTGTCTTCACTGTCATGAACACACAGAAATAGAAAAAGGCACCATCTTCAAAGGTGGAAGTCGGAACTGCTACAAGAGACGCCTCATTGGCTGAGTGGCAGCAGATATTTTTTTTGCCTACTTCGCGCCCAACATTTTAAACCCACTACGGAGCTCATTAACATTTGACATTTTTTCCTTATGCCTCTTCAGGGAACTGCATATACTCACTCATTGGCCAGCAAGTCAAAGAAGCAGAAATTAATTAGCAATCGGAACGTGTCATTCTACATGAGTCTGAGGGCTGGGCCGATGAGAACTTCCGGATCATGTCACTCTTGTTAGACACATTAGAGAATAGATGAAAACAACTTATCAACAGTCTTGAGAACCAGTTACAGAAAAGAACCATATTGGCATCATTGAATCTGGGAAATCACTTCCTCCATGCTCATCTGCTGTTGCACTAAATTCAAACTCTGCCAAAATTGAAACTGAGAAAATGCTCATCCAAATGGTTGAAATTGAATTGAAAAAGAGGAAGTTGGCTGAGGAAGTTAGCACTGGTTAACAGTTTATTCACCATGGAATGTGCTTACTGCTAACAATTTTGAACAGAGTAGCAAGATGATGATATCAATCTTTCTGTTGATAGATTTTATCTCACCTATACTAATTACTAAGCTATCTGTTGATAAAGTGAATTTCCTTTTTGAGATGTAATTTTTTGATTGGTGAATCGCATGTTCACTGTAGTGAATCAAAAATTCACCATCATATTCACTGTAGTGAACCAGAAATTAACCATCATGTTCACCATGATGAGTTCAACTTTTACGACCGTGAAATATAAATTCAGTACAGTGAACAAAAGAATTAAAAAATTATGTGTGCATTACCCTCCCAATATGCATGCATCATGGTGAACCAAAAATTCACCATCATGTTCATCATCGTGAGTCCAATTTTATATTCATAAAATACAAACCACGAATTAAAAAATCAAAAATTTGTGCGTGCACTACCTTTCCCATCTGCGCACCATGGTGAATCGGAAATTCACCATCACTCGATTTTTCATCATTTTATTTTTTATTTAATTTTTTTAATATTTAAATTTTTTATTTTTTTATTTTTTAAATATATTTTAATTTCTTTGTCTATTAGATTTGTAAATCAGAATTGAAAACTCATAATTATCTCATCTAAGGATGCACCTAAGGATGTACCTCAAATGAGTGGCTAGAAATTGTCCACAATTTACAACGAAAAAGGTGTTTACACCGGATCCCTCCCCTATATATATATATATATATATATATATATATTTGATGTGAGTTTGTTATCAAAATTATATCGATCTGATTGATAGATAAAATTCATTTATTATTTATTTACATATATGAACATACATCAAAACACAACACATGTATATACTTATATATAATCATAATTAAGGAAAGAAATAGATATCCAAGAAACAAATAAAGAGATAATCATGAGGAATATAACATGAAAGTAAAGTGTATTTAATTACTTTATAGAAGGAGTAGATAATGATGATTTTATTGACTTTTAAGTTGTAATGGTGGAACTTCCACCAATAAATAAGGAAAATTTCGCAAACATGCCTCAATTTGGTCTAAATATATTAAGAATATTCGTATACAAGTTACTTAAAAAATTTTGCTTAAGAAATACAAAGATAGATAATGATAATTTTACTCACTTACAAGTTGTAACAGTTGAGCTCCCATTAATAACATCTACCAGATTAAGGTTCTTCTTATTAACATCTCGAGAAACGACTTCAATCCATTATGATTCTTCTACTTATTAAAAAATTCTTCCTTGAAATGATTTCAACTCATTTTTATAAAAATCTCACATAACATTATATAAATGGCTCGCGATGTTAATCAAAATAAATATCCAGTTATATCGACCAGATTAAGATTCTATTATTAACATCTCGAGAAACGACTTCAATCCATTATGATTCTTCTACTTATTAACAATTCTTCCTTGAAATGATTTCAACTCATTTTTATAAATATCTGATCACATAACATTAAATAAATGGCTCGTGATGTTAATCAAAATAAATATCCAGTTATATAAAAATATTTATACACTCCAAATTTTAAAAAAAAGTTTACCACATTGTCATTACGTATCGGTGAAGATCTCGAGACCATGAAAGGAAACAAAACTCAAGACTCCTATAAAAAATTATAAAACACAAAACACTTGGTTTGAAAATACAAATAAACATATACACATGGAGTGATGAAGGCATATTTTTTGAAATCCTAAGTTATTTTTAAAAAAAATAATACATTTGAAATAAAATAATTAAAAATTTACCAGATCATTCTTGCATCGGTGAGGAATTCAAAATTGAAACAAGAAACAAATTTTAAATTTGCTATCAAAAATCTGTAAAACAAATAACACATATTCTGAACATAGTTGGTGATGGAAAAATAAGTAGTGGACATTGACTCAATTTATAGTGCTTTTGAAATTTTCGAACTAAGATAATTGTGAAAAATAAATCATTGGAATATATGGAGTGAGTTAGGATTGTACAAGATATATCCAACGACGTCTTATCAAATAATTTTGAATTATGAATAGGATATATATGATTTAATAGCTTTGATTTCGAAATATTAACGTAAAGGAAAAAATCAATTACATGTTTATGAATAAATTGATGAATAATGATATAATCGTCCAAAGTTAATTATCTTTGAAGACACTACAATAACAAATAATGGCATTTTGGTCAATAAGTACAATGTTGAACTAAAAATTTTAAAAGTTATCTATACATATTAAGTTTATAATGAAATCATATCTCAGGCAGCAAAATAACTTTATGCGAGAGTAGATATTCATTTAAGAACTAATAATTAAATAACATCTGTAAAGCAATTAATTATTTTTACTTAATCAGATGCTTGTTATTTATGTATTAGTTAAGAACTCAATAATCACATTTGCAGTATCACTAGGGATGGTGATCAAGTGATAAAGAGTGCCGCCCGTGTTCCGTAAAATCATGAGTTCGAAGTCTTTTAAAAAAAAAATCACACTTGCAGCATTTTATTTTGAGACTATATTCAGTTTGTAATAGATTACTCCCTCCGTCCTCTAATACATGTCGTTTACGGTTAATTTGAGTAGATTAAGGTGAAGTTAATGCTAGCAGTTGAACAAATTTAATAGGTAAGAGGTTAACATTTTTTTGAAAAAGATTGTGCAAAAAGTAAAATAGGTAGATGATTATTGGTGAGGAATGTATTATTTATTGATTATGATAATGAAGTGATTAATGTTTGACATTTTAAGGTAGTTGTTGATATTAAATACGCATTGAAAATTGGTAAGTGACAAGTAAAAGTGTACACAAAAATTCAGTTAAGTGACATGTAAAAGAGGACAGAGGGAGTAAGCATCTGAGAAATAAAAGTGACCAAATGTGCACACTAATTTTTTGTTTTTAAAATAAAATTGG
Organism: Kalanchoe fedtschenkoi; assembly: GCA_002312845.1. NCBI lineage: Eukaryota > Viridiplantae > Streptophyta > Magnoliopsida > Saxifragales > Crassulaceae > Kalanchoe > Kalanchoe fedtschenkoi. Next base: position 3,604,995 of record NQLW01000058.1, read on the forward strand.
AAAATAAAAGTAAATGAATATTTATCTAAAATGTAGAAGCGAGTATAAGAAATAAAGAAGGAATGGATTCTGTGAATCCAACGGCCGGGATTGCTCCAAACACGTCATCGCCTTCGGACCTTCTTCGTCTCCGAACCCTTTCCGTCTCTCTCCTTGCTCGCAGATCGCCAGCGGCAGAAAGGGGAAGATGTTGCCGCCGGACCTCCAACCTCGATCCTTCCGCCCCTACAACATCCACCCCTCGGTCAGCGCTCCGTCTTTCTCCTCCTTCGATGGCGGCTACTCCTCACCAGAACGGACCATTCACAACAGCACTGTCAGTCGGAGCACTAACAGGAGTTCTAGATCTCTCACCGGCGCCGCTGGAAGCAGCAGGTTCTCTCCCTCCTCTTTCGCTCACAACGCCAGAGTTTCCATTGCTCTCGTCCCCTGCGCTGCCTTCCTCCTCGACCTTGGCGGAACTCCAGTCATCGCTACCCTCACCGTCGGTCTTATGGTTGCTTACATACTCGATTCCCTCAACTTCAAGTCTGGCTCCTTCTTCACCGTCTGGTTCTCTCTTCTCTCTGCTCAGATCGCTTTCTTCTTCAGCTCCTCCTTGTTCTCTACATTCAACTCCGTTCCCTTGGGGCTTGTGGCAGCCTTTCTCTGCGCCGAGACTAATTTTCTCATCGGCGTTTGGGCATCCCTGCAGTTCAGATGGATTCAGATTGAGAATCCCTCCATTGTTGTTGCTCTGGAGAGGCTTCTCTTCGCCTGCGTGCCCCTTGCTGCTTCGTCCCTCTTCACTTGGGCCACCATTTCCGCCCTTGGCATGGCCAACGCTTCCTATTATCTCATGGCTTTTAGCTGTGTTTTCTATTGGCTCTACTCTATTCCTTGCGTTTCATCTTTTAAATCCAAGTCGGAATCGGGTTACCATGGGGGTCAAGTTCCTGATGAAATCCTAATCCTCACTCCTCTGGAGAGCTGTTTGCATACTCTCAGTCTTCTTTTTCTACCCTTGTTGTTTCATGTCGCGTCTCATCATTCCGTCATGTTCTCGTCAGCTGCGGCAGTTTCCGATTTGTTTCTGCTCTTCTTTATCCCCTTCCTGTTTCAACTCTACTCCTCCACGAGGGGGTCACTTTCGTGGCTGACTAAGGATCCACATCAGCTGCATGGTATCAGGGTCATGAATGGAGCTGTTGCATTGATTGTGGTTGTCATCTGCTTGGAGATAAGAATTGTTTTCCATTCTTTCGGTCGGTACATTCAGGTGCCACCTCCCTGGAATTATCTTCTCGTCACAATTACCATGCTTGGAGGGGCATCTGCAGCTGGTGCCTATGCTCTTGGGATGATTTCAGATTCATCCAGCTCGGGGGCGTTCTCTGCTGTTGCAATCGTTGTTAGTGTAGCTGGGGCAACTGTTGTCGGATTCCCTTTGACGGTATGTGCAATACCTGCTCTTGTGTTTTCTTGGCTGAATTATGATATTTTTTACTACTGTTAAGCATTGTCTAGTGGCATTTTTAATTTAATATTGCAAGTTTGCTGATATTTTCCTTGTGTCCCTTATAAATCTCGCTCTATGTAGCTTATTTGATTATTTTTTGGCCTATGTTGATGGCGTATAATTAGAGACTATATGGGGTCGACCAAATATGACTAAGGGTATCCATTGTGCAATGTTCTCGATTTATAATTCGTTTGGTTAGAAGTTTGAAGTTAAATTGACTTCAATAATCATTGAGCTTTTTTGTATAAGTGGCCCATCAGAAACTGGCATGGGGTTGCAACTGATGAGTGATGCTTGTCCGCAGCATGAGTGTCAACCATTCCTCAGAGCATCCAAATTTGATGGGCTGCCATCATCGTTAGAAGTAAATGCAGTTCAACTGTTCAAACTATTGACTCCTAGTCATAGGCATCCATTCTCGTTAAACATTAGTAATGTAACTCTTCTCGCAGAGAAATTCGAATAAAATTGTCAAAATAGTGTGTAGTTCCCTCAGTGATATGATTCAACGGCTGATGTCATCTCCAAACAACATGTTTTCATTGGATGTCTCATGGCTGGTCTTCTCTCAGAATATTATAGGGTGATGTGTATCCAGGAGAATTATATTAAGAAGTTCTCTTAGGAAATGATTTCTAGTTCATTGAATGAGTTGCTGCTGGTGACTTTAAAGTAACATATTGAAAGGTAGATGAATATTACGTCCAGATTTTAAAAGTAAATGAACATAAAATTAATTAGTCAGTTACCCTTACACAACTACAGGAGACAAAAACAGCCTTGCTTCTCATGTTTTTTGAGAGGAAATCATTGGATGATTGAAGATTAATGTAATCTGTTGCACAACCGCAGATGATATAGATCAGGCATTATTGCCATGGTGTGTGGATATTTGTCGGTATTTAAATAAGATGGCTAACCGCTTTACTGAATTCCAAAATGAGAAATCCATAAATGCTAGTGGCCACAATTGGCACAGCTAGGTGAAAATTTTTGTAGTAAGTGCGAGGTTGACTATATATTAAGTGAGAGATATGTTAAATTTGTTGCTATTACTCCATGAGCTATTATAGTATATCTGATAGACTCTGAGCAGTGATTAAAGGAGAATTTAAATGTCAATATGTGATCTATTAGCTAGTTGAGTCATCGCTACTTGAAAATTTATGGTTCTGAATGCACATGATGCTTTGACATGTCATAGATGAAATTCCAGATTAAGAGGTTAAGAAGAATACCATGCTATGTTGCTGCAGATTGTTTCAGTGATATAAGTGCTATCAATTTTAAGAAAGTGAAACAGTATATTTTGAAACTTATATGACACTTGTGATTGAAATTAACCGCTAAATGTTCAATGACAAGTTGCTGCCACACTCAACTTTATAGTTTGTGTATGCTTGTCAGTTTGGTCTATGATTTGTGCACTGCTGCTAGAAATTTCCAGATCATACATTTTTTTCATGTGTTATAGACAAGAACACATTTGATCATTATATTTTATGTTTCTATTCTTGCAGTTCATGCCACTGCCTGCAGTTGCTGGCTTTTATTTGGCTCGCTTTTTTACAAAGAAGAGTCTTCCATCATATTTTACTTTCGTCGTGCTTGGGAGTTTAATGGTTATCTGGTTTGTGATGCATAATTTTTGGGATCTCAACATTTGGATGGCCGGCATGTCCCTGAAGTCTTTCTGTAAACTTATTGTTTCTGATGTTGTTCTCGCTATGGTTATCCCTGGGTTGGCACTCCTTCCCTCGAAATTGAACATCTTGACTGAGATTGGCCTGATCGCCCATGCTTTGCTGCTATGTCACATTGAAAATCGGTTTTTCAATTACTCCAACATCTACTATTATGGGTTAGATGACGATGTTATGTATCCAAGCTATATGGTTATCATTACAACCTTAATTGGATTGGCTTTGGCAAGGAGATTGTTCGTGGATCAAAGGATAGGACCTAAAACAGTATGGATATTGACTTGCTTGTATTCATCTAAACTGGCAATGCTTTTCATCGTATCTAAATCCGTTGTCTGGATGGCAGCCGTGCTTTTATTAGCTGTCTCTCCCCCATTGCTCCTCTACAAGTATATTCTCAAAACTTGCTTGTAGTGACCTTTAATTTATTGTCCTATGCTACTCATAAATGGGATTGAAATACTCCTAATGCATTCTTTCTTGAAGGGATAAGTCGAGATCAGCCTCAAGAATGAAAGCTTGGCAAGGTTATGCCCATGCTGGAGTTGTTGCTTTATCAGTCTGGTTTTGTCGAGAGGCAATTTTTGAAGCTCTTCAGTGGTGGAATGGAAGACCTCCATCTGACGGTCTCCTTCTAGGTTTCTGTATACTCTTGACAGGATTGGCTTGTGTGCCAATCACGGCGCTTCATTTCTCTCATGTCCTGGTATGTTTATTGCTACCCACATACTTAGGATTAACTGCTCATTCTAAATAATATGAATTTTGTGAAATGCCCTATTTGTTGCTTTGAAGCTGAAAGCACGTGAAATAAAAAGTTATTTTTTGACGTTCACTGGAATTTGATTGCTGGTCAGTAAAGCCAGTTTTACAAGCTAGGGGTGGGTTACATCTGTAACTTCATCAAAAATTGAGGGCTGAGATCCTGCAATACCCACACTTCACTGCCCCCCTTGTCTTATTCGACTGAAGTATTCCGGTCAGTTTCGCTGTTGCCTGACACTCTCTTTATTACTTCCTCTGCAGAGTGCTAAGAGATGCTTGGTGTTGGTGGTGGCAACTGGTCTGCTGTTCATTCTAATGCAGCCACCTATTCCCTTGTCTTTGACATACCACTCTGATATTATCAAAGCAGCTCGACAGTCAGCTGACGACATATCTATTTATGGTTTCATGGCATCTAGGCCTCTCTGGCCTTCATGGCTTCTAATTGTGGCAATCTTGCTGACATTGGCTGCAATCACTTCAATAATCCCGATTAACTACATAGTAGAACTGCGAGCAGTTTATGCAATTTCAATGGGGGTTGCCCTGGGCATATATATTTCGGCAGAGTACTTCCTACAGGCAGCATTTCTGCATGCACTCATTGTTGTTACAATGGTTTGTGCGTCTGTATTTGTTGTATTCACTCATCTGCCATCTGCTTCAAGTGCAAAATTTGTACCATGGGTGTTTGCTTTGTTGGTGGCTCTTTTTCCAGTTACATATCTGCTGGAAGGCCAAGTTAGGTTTAAATCTATCTCTGCAGGCGGTGAATTTGGTGAAGAAGATAGCAAACTGACCTTACTACTGGCAGTTGAAGGGGCAAGGACATCTCTCCTGGGTTTGTATGCTGCCATATTTATGCTTGTTGCACTCGAGATAAAATTTGAGCTGGCTTCACTAATGAAAGAAAAGACTCTTGAAAGGAATGGTCTGCGATCCAATCAACATGGACAGAGTACATCCGGAAATTTCCCACAGAGAATGAGATTAATGCAGCAGCGTAGGGCCTCAACGGGATCAGCCTTCACTATCAAGAGGATGGCTGCTGAGGGAGCCTGGATGCCGGCAGTTGGTAATGTTGCAACAGTCATGTGCTTCGCCATATGCCTAATCTTGAATGTAAATCTCACTGGTGGCTCAAACCGGGCAATATTCTTCTTGGCACCGATTTTGCTATTACTGAACCAGGATTCTGATTTTGTTGCTGGGTTTGGTGATAAGCAAAGGTATTTTCCTGTAACACTAGCCATTTCAGTGTACTTGGCACTTACAGCCCTATACAGCATCTGGGAGGATGTTTGGCATGGAAATGGTGGTTGGGGGCTGGAAATTGGAGGACCGGATTGGCTATTTGCCGTGAAGAATATAGCCCTACTCATCCTTACATTCCCTAACCATATCCTTTTCAATCAGTTTGTGTGGAGTTCCTCTAAACAGACAAGTGCGACACCTCTGCTGACATTGCCTCTCAATTTACCGCCAGTCATAATAGCAGATGTTCTCAAGATTAAGATATTGGGTCTTTTAGGAATGATTTACGGGATTGCCCAGTATCTAATATGTAGACAACAATACATCACAGGACTAAAGTACATTTAGAAAATTTTCCTACACTCTTTGTTGAGGATCTTGTATTTCCGAGTAAAACATTTGTATGTCCCACCCAGCTGCCTGTGCATTTTTGCATATACTTCTGATCCGTCAGTCACTGTGTGAAAAATGGCAGTTCCATACTAACAGTTGCTGATTATACGTACTGTCTTGTTAGCATGTTTACTGTATGAACAAGTCGTGTAATTACAATAATCTCGGATAGCCAGTTTGACTTTCATGTCTTTCGTGGAAAAGGAAAATTGGCAATTTGGAATGGACAGCTGTTCATCTAGGTTCAGATTAAATTGTTCATTTCTTAGTGTAAATATAATATATTTTTAATTTTTGTATCCCCAATTAAGTCTAAAAATATTAAAATTTTTATTTTTGTATCTCCAGCTAGCTTAAAAAAAATTGTGTACCCCCAATTAAATTAAAAAATATCATGTTTTTTATTTTTGTATCTCATTCAGTTTAAAAAAAATTTTTGTACCCCAAATAAAATTTCTAGTTCCTCACTGCTATTATCCCTATTCAAAAATTATGGTGTTACTTTTAAATTTAATATTTCAGGTCTTTTCTATTTTTGAGGTGCATTTATAACTTTTAGATTTCAATCCAGTTCTAGAATTTTTAACCTAATTATACTTTCTCTCTGCAAAACCCTAAACTGGTTCTCATCACTTTAATCCGGTTCTCATGAAGTAACAGTACAAAATTCAATTCCAATTCCAGCCGTACACCAAGAATTTTTGAAAAAAACTCAAAATCTCTCTTGCACGTTAGATTTAGTAAAATCGGAACATAAACGTACCCTTAACAAGGGCTGCGTGAGAAATTATGATTTTTTTTCAATGATTCTTAAAATATATGTGAAACATACGATTGAATTTTGATCCGTTGCAAGGATGAGAGCTGGGTTGGGATTTTGGGCGAGAAAGTGTAATTAGATGAAAATTCTAGAATTGAATTGAAATCTAAAAGTTAAAAATGCACTCCAAAAATAGAAAAATACCTTACATTTTATATTTTTAAAAATAACAATAATAACTTTTAAATATAAAATAGAACATACTTTCAATTTATGATTTTCCCTATATATAATATTTGTGTGCTATTAAGGACGGGTTGACGCAGTTTTTGATATATCACAAAGCAAACCACTTGTAAGCTGTTTTAAACAATTTCAAAATGAACCGTGTTAGACATGTCTTTGCTTCTTTGGATCCCATACAATACAAGAATTTGCTGCCAGCTGTAAAACTATGTCGTTTTATAATATTTGTAGTAAAAAATAAAGTTGAACACGAGTGTAAGAAGGTCATCATATGGGCTAATCTTCCAGGCTTTGACTCGATTTTCTGGAACTCAGAAGCTCTAAGTTACATTGGAAGTGTCCTGAGGAAGCCCGTCGACACTGATGCAGTCATCACATCCGAATGCCGCTTGTTCGATGTTGCACCAATATGCATGGAACTTGACTCTCACAAAAAAATGCCCTAATCAAGCATGTACATATTATCGGCCCTGAGAAGTAAGTCTTTGCACAACCGGACATTTATGAATCGTACCCCTAAAGGTTATACAAATGGTGCCCCCAAAGGTTTGAAGGGTGCCAAACATTCGAACATGGAGACAACCAATGTCCAAAGAAGTCACAGATTACTAGAGAAGATTATGTGCCTGTTAAGTAATGGATTCTGAAAGACAAACCAATGGAAAATACAAATAAATTCAAAGCCATTAGCGATGCCAATGTGCATGAACAGCAAAACAAGGCAAAAGAGGGATAAAAAGAGTACAAAGAAATACATTGGGAGCGTAACTGTTCAATTTTACTCAGAAACTGAACCGAACTGTCATTCATCATTTCTAATATTTTGAAACAGATCTGAATCATTCATTCTAAAAAATGAACTAAATCAAAGCACTCAATTCAGTTTGATTTTTGTTTGGTTTAGTTAATGTTCCTTTCCGCTGCCATCATTATACAATACATAATATATCAAAATCTCAGCTAATAGTTAAGAGACTTAACTTCCTCCACAACACAAACTAAGATAAGACCCCAAAAAACTAAATTCATCATTAATAACCTCTACTCTTGTTCTTCAAGTAGTGATGATCTCTTTTCATTTTCTTAAAGGATACAATTTAAGCTAATACACCAAAAGAATCATTGTCTGTATTTTCCAAACAATAACAAGTTTAGCACATAGATAATAATAACTAAAACATTGTAACAACAACATGTTGTCAGCACCAAACAAACAACTATATAAATAGTAATACAACAATTATTGTAACAATAACCTGCTTATAACACTATATAAATAAAAATAGTGAGGATAGATAGTTATAAACCAACAAATAAACTGCAGTAGTTGTCATAAACTCAAATAGTTACAACATCTATGCTAATGAAGAAGGTTATAATTTTTAGATGTGTCATATATTTCATAAAAAAATCGTTAAGATTTAATAGCATCTTGAATATTATCATCACTCTCTTTGTTCAATTTGGCAAATATTGCATGCTAAAAAATTTGACTAAGTCCTCCCAGCCACAAGTTGTGCGTAAGAAGACTATTCAAAAGCACTGTATCCTTGTTGCACTTCGCACACCGAATTAAAAACTTGCAAAGTTAGCAAGTTTGTAAATGTATTCTTTCATACAATTATTGTATGTATTGCATTGTAATCATATTTCATATTGCTTAATATTATATGTATTATTGACTCAGAGTGCTGAATCTGTAATCTGTACTAGTTTCTCATCAAGCAGGTTTACAGGTTTTTAAATTGTTTTTTTACAAAATCGGCTATAATTTGATTTTTAAACATTTTAATAAATTTATTTCTCTTTGACCGAAAATACTGAGAAAAGTGGGTGGCCAGAACTATTTGCATTGCAAAATTGGGATGTCCTAACACTAGCAGAAATTGGCCAAAAGATGACATAACCATGAATTGCCGGAAAAAAAGACGGAAGTTTGCTTGAAATTTTGGACAGAAAATGGCTGGAAGGTCGCAGAAATATATTATTGGTGGCGTCGTTCCCTCCAACGCATGATGGCCGAAAATGTTACCGGGAAGTGGAAGAAAAATGCTTTTCAGATTAGTTTCCGGCCAAATTTTTAACAAAACTGATGACCGGAAATAAGCAGATTTTGGTAGTGCACCTTGCTCGATCACAATGTTAATGTCCTATCTCCTTTCATATAGATATTACAAGAAAGTCTTGATGCTTGGACAGACCTGATGACTCAGCAAGACAATGGCCTTCAAATAGGGCTAACATCATATAAGCCAAACTTATTGTCCAATGATAAAGATGTTGTAATAAATCAATTGAGTAAGGCTATTTTCCTCCATGATCTAGGTGAAGAGGGGTAGTGTATTGCTATGTTAAGAATGAAGCATGATTATTCTCGGAGGCAACCAAGAAATTTCTCCAAATACATCAATCCTCAACTTCATCATATATGTTACAAGCCCCATGTTGGAATTTCAGAGGCATCTTTACTATAGGTATAATAGAGTATCTCAAGCAACATATTAACTATCACACCCCCAAAAAAAGAGGGTGTGACCTGCGTTTCACTTTTAGTCAAACAATCCTCAAAATATCGAAACTGATGGTTCACCATATGGCACTGTAACTTAGAGTTTGGTTGTATCTACTCAGACACCATAATTGTTGACTGATTACTTGTCAAAATGACTCAGTGAGTAAATAATTTGCATGTACAATGATGAGCCAGATGGTTCATTTTACAATACTTGTGGTAGATATTTTAATTTAAATAATATTATCACATACCGACAGACGGCTCACCATTCATATTTAATTTACTCATGTATGTGTGAGATTTCTCATCATTCCTAGTTCACATATATACGTATATCTTATATTATCCTAAATGATACAATTCAGATGCAAATATGTATGATGTGACGCACACGCATAAGCTGCGACGTAAATCCCTTCTTGGCTAATCAGTCGACAATGTCGATCAGGATCATAAAATCAATCATATATCACAATGCATTATCTTTTCACGCAACAAGGCATCACGTACATGATTCACCGTGAATGCATATGAATGAATACTTAACATATCAATTCACTTTATCAGATAGGCATGCACATATTATGCCTAGAATATTTACTTTCATAATAATACTAATAGCGTATATCATATTATGACGGAATACGCTAGAATTAAATACAACTCTCTATCATGTTCGAAACTATTAACTTATAAACTAATACTATAACAACATTACATTAATCTTATTAAAAATATTAAACCAGTTGTTGAGCCGATACATGACCACGATTCAACCAAAAACGAGAAATCAGACTCATGACTGGTGTGCTTTCTGATCCGATTTTAATAATTATGATACAAACCCCTCCTTTCCAAGGAGTATATGGTCTCAAATCAGCTGCAATTGTTGTCATAAGCCATTTTAATACACTTAGCAATAAACTAAAACCCCGGGACATTGCCTCCACCTTGGACATTTGAGCTTAACAGAAGCTTTATCAGCTTGCTTGATAGTATGTTGCAAGGCTGTTGAAATGTGGTACGTCATCCGGTTTCAGAGTTCTTACATGTTCCAATTGAGCAGCTGCTGCTTATTTAGATTTGAGAACTCAAACTGAATCTTCCCACTCTACATAAGTACTTAACTGTTCATTCCTCCAGAACAATAGCCTTGATAGTACTTAACTTATAGGATGAAGTTTGACAGTTCAAACACATGACCAACTGAAAGCATTCAAACGATAAAATCAAAATTTGGCTTAGGAATACTATTTGACTTAGTATTTCTACCTTATAAATAAGGTTGTTTATTCTCAATGTACACAAAGTTTACAACAATAATAATTTCTTCTCAAACAAATTTCTTCTCTCTGAGTAAAATGTGAGCTAGTAGAGTTTTATCACATATCTCTGGTAGTGAGATATCGATCCTGTGCCCAACATTAGCCATTCACTATATATGACTTCTGTGGCAAAATAGAATCAAGGTTGAGGTCATCCAATCATTTGATCAAACACATTTTAATTGTCAGTGTCTTTAGAAGCCCTTTGGGCTTCGATATATATATATATATAGGGCGGATCCTGTGAAAACCACTTTGGATATGTAAACTGTGCACCAATCTGATCCGTCGATCAAATTTTCATCAATGCACCAGATTATTTCCATTTAATTATTTTTGTAATTTTTAAAAAAATTATCACGTCAGTATTTCGGTTCCGAATTTAACGCCGCCAAAAATTCTTTCATATCCCATGATATCCGTCACTTTCCCCAAACTACTCCACCAAGCCCCACTCGCGATTCTCTTTCCCCATCTCCCAACCGAACATCCAACTTCGCGATTCTCCACCAAGCCCCGCCGTCTGTCATCGCCGCAGTCGGTTTTGCCTCCATATTCCGTCCGTCGGTGCATCTTTCCCTGTCCGTTTGAACTTGTGGCCCGCACCGGTTCACTTTTCCATTTTACGCGGAGAAACCCACGGAGCGACAACCGCAATGGTGAAAACAACCGACGAAATCATCCAACAGCTTCAATCTGGTAAACGCATGTACCAATTTCACAACTAACTGTCTGTTTTTGTGCGAACTCTGTGCACCACTCTGAACTTAAATGTTTGTGCTTTTGTTTTAGTGTTGCTGGTGTTGCTGGTGTGTGTCGTTGTGGCCCTAAACGTCATCTTCCTGCAAAAATATGTGCACCTTCGAAATCTTAAGGGTTGTTAGTGGCCCTAATTTTCATCGTCTTTTAACAAACCTGTGCACCACATGTCTGTTTTGCCTGAAAATCTGTGCACCACTAAATGTTCGTGCTTTTGTTTAGTGTTGCTGGTGTGTATCGTTGTGGTCCTAAACGTCATATTCCTGCAAAAATATGTGCACCTTCAAAATCATTAGGATTGTGTTTCGTTGTGGCCCTAATTTTCATCTTCGTTTAACAAATCTGTGCACCACATGTCATCTTATGTAACTAACTTGGATATGTTCAAAAGCAGGACCGAAAGGCATACCACGTCCCCCAGCTGGGAAAGGGGCAACTGGTAAGCTCACCTCACAGTTCTTGTGTTATTAAAAAAATCTATGCACCATCATAATCCTTGGTTTTTCAATTTGTTGATTATGTTACAATTATTTGTTTCGAAACCAAGGTATATTGACTGAACACTAGAATTTATGTGAAACCTTTTTGTAGGTTCGGATGCAGGACCAAAAGGCTTAACACCTAAGGGTTCTGGTAAAGGGAAAACTGGTAAGTGCACCATGTTACCCCTAAGAACATTAAAAACTGTAGCTAAACTAAAGTGTAGTTACCTAATATGTTCCGTAGTGCATATGTTTTGTTGGTGCTGTGTGTGCACCTAACAAAATTGACAGCATTCTGTTGTTCATGTAAGTGCACAACATCATGTTATTTGTTTTTGATTTCAAATTGTAAGTGCACCGTATTTTAGTGGTCGTCTAAGTGATGTTAGATTACTCATATTTCCCTTGATTTTTCAAATGTTGATTATTTTACAATTATTTTGTTTCGAAACCAAGTTATATTCCCTGAACACTTGAATTTACGTGAAACCTTTTGTAGGTTCGAATGCAGGACCAAAAGGCTTAACACCTGAGGGTTTTGTAAAAGGAAAAACGGGTAAGTGCACCGTGTTATTCAATATTGTGTTCGTCTTGAACATCAATGCTGCCTAATATATTCCGCGGTGCATATGTTCTGTTGCTACTGGGTGTGCACCTAATTTCATTTGACAGCATTGTGTTGTTCATGTAACTGCACAACATCATGTTATTTGTTTATGATTTTCAATGGTAAGTGCACCGTATTGCAGTTATCGTCTAAGTGTTGTTAGATTATTCTGATTGCCCTTGTGTGGCTGTTATTATTTGTGAAGTGCACATCAATAATATGAATTAGTACTGAAATTGATGCTCTGTTTGTTTCTGACAGTTAAGCTTACTGAAGTAAAAAAAAATAGGCCCCAACCATTTACTTCAGGTGCTTGACAAATTTTAGAATTTACTGTAGCAGTTCATTCCGTTCTTATGGAATTCATTTAACGCTTTATGTTTTCATTTCCTAGGCATCAGACGAAGTTCGCGGGCCGGGAGGTACAAGTTTAAGAACATAAGCAAAACTCCAACTGAAACAATAATACTGGACGCTGATGATAATGAAAAGGTTGAAGTTATTGCGGAAAGTAGCAAAGCATTGCACAAACGGAAAGGTTAGTTTTAAGATTAAGCATGTGTACTTTTTTCCATTGCCATGAAAAATGTTTTCTATGCTTATATAAATATATTCAAAAAAATTCCTGTGCACCAACAGGTCCGACTAAAAAAGGCGTTGTGATTGCTGAAAGTAGCAATGTAGTGCACAATCAAGACTCTGATTCTGAATTCGAAACGCTGACTCTAATAAATTTGGTTCCGAAAGAAAAGAAAAGAAAAGTTAGCAAAACTGGGGCATCCACATTGAGCCAGACATTGGATAAAAGTAAACTTGGGGATGATGTCGATAGAAAAAGAAAAGGGAAGAAAACAGTTGATGAAGATGATTCGTATAAGATTGACCTCAGCCACATAACACCCTATCAAGATCCTTGCAGATTTAAAACAAGATGCTCCCCACAGAGGCTGCACCATATTTTAGGAAATCTTACAGAACAACACAGACGAGGGATAAAGGAACTTGGTTTTGGAAGCATTCTGGAATTTCGGTTTTGGGAACTTCCTTCACGCTTTGGAAGGTGGTTGGTTGAGTCCTTTGATGCCACCAGGTGCACATTGGATATGAAAATTGGGAGGTTACATATCACAGTTGATGATATTGAGAGAATACTTGGGTTGCCAAAGGTAGGGCAGCTCTTCAAGGTGAATGATAAGAGCATCTCTGCCAGCAAACAATGTATGGAGTGGCGCACACGCTATGGGACTGTGCAGTCAACATTATCCGTCACAAGTGTCATGGAAAAAATTGCTAGCTCTAGGAAACCTAACAAATGGTTTTATTTTGATTTCTTAGTGCTGTTCACGAGCACCATAGTTGAGGGTATGAAAAATGGTTTCGCAAATCAGAAGATTCTTAATGTCATCAATGATCCTAACGAAGCCAAACAAATGAACTGGTGTCAGTATGTGCTTGATAGTCTGCAAGCTGGAAAGGTCAAATGGACTGAGAATAGGAAGAAAAGCTCATTCATAGGACCACTTCCAGTGTTGGCTGTAAGTTGTTCTTTCTTAATACTTTTTGCTGGACAAGCTTTATATTTTTGGTGTAGTTAACAATAATATCGATCCATCGGTGCACATCAGTACATATTATTTTTAAGTGAACTTACATCTTGTTTTATTTTGATAATAACAGCTCCTGTATGTGGAATTGGTTCGTCCACCTGCTCACATGAACAGGGACACGTACTCCCCACTGGCCTTTTGGGATCAAGACACATTAAAAAAACGAATTGATGATGACATCCAAGGGGGAGGTTTTGGATCTGGCAACCTCAAAATCCTTAGAACTTTTAAAACTAGATCAAAGGTGTGCACCAAGATTTTGTTAAGTGCATAATTTTCATTTTTTATACTGTTTTACCCATTATGTGCATATTTTTTTAATTCCGTAGGGGAAAACCATTGTCCCATGTGAAATTTCTGTGCCCAAAAACAACATACCAGTTCAAGCCAATTCCGAAGTTAGGAAACCAGATAGCGTACCTGACAACAATGATGAACAAGTTGTTGAACAACTTGATGCAGAAATGGAGATACAAACGGACGCTGATGTCGAACTGACATTGGCATGGGCACTCCAAGATAAAGGCAGGAATGATGGACTTCCTGAGTGTAGTGCGGTTGCAGAAGAACAAACAGCTTGTTATGGGGGTTGGACAACAATCTCAGATGGTCTTGGTGAGCCTATAAGCTTCTCAAACAGATCTGTCTTACTCATATGAGTTTTTTCCGGTAGTTTCTGTGATTTGAAATTCCGAATGACATCCAGCAAATCTTTTATCAGTTGGTTGTCGCAACCTACGCACTTGATCAGTCCGTTGAATTCCATCCACAACTCATTAAGATCCGACTTCAAATCGTCAGACCCTTGATCACTCAGACTAGGGTTGCACGTTTTCTGGTGCACCGCATCTTTGGTCCACCTTCTCATAATGAAATGTTTCGGGATGCAAACAACGTCCTCCGTTTTTAAAGCTAGGAAAATGTGCCGACATATGATTCCAATTCGTTGAAAATTTTTGCAACTGCATTCTGCATTGTTTGTGAGAACATTGTGGATAACCTGTATGGTGCACATACAAAAAATGTAATTACTCCGTCAACAAATCAAGCGAGCATACAACAATGGTCAATTTATAACAAAGTAAAACTGTATTAAGTGTCATTACCGTGAACGTCCGATTCATGGTTGTCTTGTCCTTTATGCCGTAAGTTTTGACACATTCGCTTTCTGATATGGTGCATACATCACACAAAACACATGCAGCATATATCTCTCTTTGGACATCATAAAAAATTGAATGTGTGAAAACATTGGCAGCGTGTTTTTCGATAGGTAGAGAGGTTCTATAAATTGGGAAAGTGTTTGTAGAATCATGGTCAAGCAGGTGCTTATTATGCCTCTGTGCATCCATCGCTGTTTCAAAAGCGAAAAAAAATTCAACCAAATTCATTCCTGAGTGTAGGAAACAATTGAAGAATGAATTTTCTGACTCCGACCTAGATGTTGTCCGTAGTAATCCACCCATTTGGACATCTCTGAAAAAGGCCGGAATCCAATTTCTTCGCATGTCATACATGTCTGCCAACCATTTGTTTCCTTGCAAACCATACTCATCAATAAGTTGTTTCCAAGCAACTTCGAATTCATCTGGTTCGTAATACCGGTTCCATACTATGCCATCAATCTTGTCAAGAAACTCTTTCTCACTACAGAGAACTGACCCGATCTACAGATCACGCGCAGAAACAGAATCAGTTAAGAAAATGGTTATTGTGCGAAGCATGTCGGTGCACAGTTCAAAAGTGGTGCACAATTTTAAAAAATTATTTTACATATCAAAAAGTGGTGCACATGTACCTTTTCAGTAAACTTCTTTGTTATATGCCACATGCACAAGCGATGTATAGATTGTGGGAAGACACGGGTAATTGCTATTTTCATTGCCGGATCTTGGTCGGTCACCCAAATGCGTGGTCCATTTCCCATCAGCTTCCGAAATACATCAAGAAGCCAAGAATACGATTCGACATCTTCTTTCAGCAATAACCCCGCAACAAATGTAACACAACTTTTATGATTGTCGACTCCAGTAAATGGAATGAAAACCAATCTGTATCTAGACATACGGAAAAAATATTAAAATTAATGATTAAAAATGCACATTGAAAACAAAATACACGACAAAAATATTGAAATAGAAAAAAAATTTCATACAACAAAATATATGAAATTGACAATAAGCCTGTATCTGCACGTAACTTACTTGTTTGTCCGATACGTAGCATCAAACGCAACACAATCGCCAAAAGCATCATAATTACTCTTTGAAGTCGATTCTGCCCAAAAAAGTCTCTCTAGTGCACCATTTTCACCAACACAAAATTCGAATGCAAATCCGGGCCTTACAACTTTGTTATTCTGAAACTTGTCGATTATGAGTTGTGCATCGCTAGTCCCCACAAAATTTTTAAAATCACGCCTGAAATTCTTCACGTCAACAACCTGTGCACCAATGTGAGAATACCCCCCTGATAATTCCTTCAAAATTCTATGAGACTTCCGTGCACCAATTTTCAGATTTCCACAATCCATCACAAAATTCTGCTGTGCATAGTTTAATGACCTGTTCAATTTCAGAAACTGATGATATTCTGGTGCAGTCAGCTGATGGTTGTGCTCTTCTATAAATTCTTTCACAACATACGCTGAATTAGTCACGTTTTTGAACACAACGCGAGCCCTGCATCCAGTACGAGTTGATGCTCTCCTTCTAAAACCAGCAGATGATTCGCCAGCTAATGAATCATAGTGTTTAGAAATATTGAAACCCTGTCGATTTTTTTTTTTTTTTTTTTTTTTTTT
>NQLW01000058.1:3622498-3684351 GCA_002312845.1 Kalanchoe fedtschenkoi
GACGGTACTAATTAGGATATAAATATATCTATTAGATATTATTATTATTATATTAGATAATATCAAAAATTGGATATTAATTCGGAATCGTCGGATCTAAAACGATCAACGGCTTTTAATGGTCCACAGTTTACATATCCAAAGTGGTTTTCATTTGATCCACTCCCTATATATATATATATATATATATATATATATAGGGGAGGGATCCGGTGTAAATACATATTTCGTTGTAAATTGTGGACAATTCCTGGCCACTCATTTAGACTTAATCCAAATGTGATTTAATCATGTTTTTCTAATTTTGAGACATTTCAAATGTAATAGATAAAAATAAATATAAATATAAAAATTTAAAAAAAAATAAATTTTTTTGAAAATAAACAAAATTCCACACAACTGTATGGTGAATAGACAGTTCACCACCGTTTAGATTTGATAGCTGATTTCTGTTCACCACGATGATGGTGAATAGATAGTTCACCACTGTGATTTGATTGTTAAAAATTAAAAAATTAAATAGATGGCAAAAATGATGAAATATTACAGTTCACTAGTAATTCACCACTTTGATTTGTTAGCTGATTTCTATTCATGATGATGGTGAACATTTTTATTTACCATGGTGAACATGTAGTTCACCACCATAGTGAACAGACAGTTCACCAATACAAAAATTACATAAACACATCAATCAACATAATATAAAGTAAACAACTGTGTCATTTATCCACAAAAGCAGTTCATCAATATAGATGAAAAAAAATATAGATAGTTCACCATCATGGTGAACAAAGAGTTCACCAATCCAGAAATTGCACACAACTGTATGGTGAATAGATAGTTCACCACCGTTTAGATTTGTTAGCTGATTTCTGTTCACCACGATGATGGTGAATAGATAGTTCACCATTGTGATTTGATTGTAAAAAATTAAAAAATATAGATGGCAAAAATGATGAAATATTACAGTTCACTAGTAATTCATCACTTTGATTTGTTAGCTAATTTCTATTCATGATGATAATGAACATTTTTATTCACCATGGTGAACATGTAGTTCACCACCATAGTAGATCAAGCACATAAATCAAGATCTATGTAGATCAAGCACCAACACAACTTCAATTCCGAATATAAAGAATCGAAACCCTTAACTGCGCACATAAATCAAGATTCAGTCTTATGCTAAACAAACTCCTAAAGCGTAGAGGGTATGGCGATAAAGTTGAAGATCCGATCTGAGAATTGGAAGGAGCGGGTTAAGTGTTGTGGAGGGGGCGGTTGAGGTTGCGACACAGGACCAGTGGATCTACGGTTAAGGACATTGATTTTAGGGGTGCGAGATGGGATTAGGGTTTCTGGGATGATGGGGTGAGGAGATGACTGTGTTGATTCAATATTTCCCTCCCATGGCGCGGATCAGTTGACAGAATAAATCGCTGGCTGGCTGGCCGGGAAATGAATTTGTGGAAGGACAATCGACTGCCGACGAGTGACGAGTGAATTGGTTTGGAGAGGGATGAATTGTACTGTGAGCGGGCCAGATGGTGAGGTTGAACCGGGGAAATAAAAATAAAACAAAAATCTAAATAGCCATAGGATTTATAAAAATGGATGGATGAGATCAGTCCACTATTTACAATGAAAATACTATTTACATTTGATCCCTCCTCTATATATATATATATATATATACTGCATTCCATTTGTTCAAGAGAATCCAGGGCGAGATTATGGGGTGAGATGTTTGATTTTGGAATGAACTTTAATTGAGAAAGCTAGAAGAATCAGTCTCTATTATTATTCTTCTTGAAGCTGGTAGCAATCCAAATAAATAGAACACACATCAGAGGAGAAGCTTATCACTCGATCTCCCCAAAATTGGAAAAAAAAACACACAGACACACACGAGGACAACATTTAATTACCAGCTAACTAAAATCTAAATAGGTATTTACAAACGCATCCTTCATCATACTGTGAGATCATGCATGAGACTGAGAGGTGAGCCGTCGTCATGAATCTACCGACGGATGCTGGGATCGATTCCAACACTCTTCAATGTCTCTGCATTTCGAGGACTGCACAACCAAAATGATTCTCAAACATCAGTACAGTACAGCCTACAGGTGTCGGCATTGATGGCGGCATACTAACAAAAAACTACCAACATTTGTCTGTTTTAACTGGATGTGATCGAGAAAGAGGATGACCTTGTGAATGGATTGCCGCGAGAAGGGTCCGGACGTTCGCTCTCCTGAATATGCGCAACCTTTCTAAGGAAGGATTTGCTGATGAACTTGTCGGCCGAGGAGACAGTGACGTCCGGATCATCTATCTCCGATATCGTCTCTCTCTTCTTCTTCGCCACCTTTACCCCAGGCGCATGCATGATTTGCTGCTTTGCTGTGTGGACTCCAATTGAAACTGCCACCACCACCATTCCCAGAACCATATATATGGGTGCAAAATCTGCCTTGGCCGCCCTGCAAATAAAAAAAAAAAAAAATGATTTGATTGTATTCTATTTTACATGCATTTGTTATTGAAGAGTTGTTACCAGGCGGTTGAAGTCTTATGGTGCAGTTGATGTGGTTCGGCCGCATCCAGAGTGGACGACGCAGCGAAAGATCGGCGCGCCACTCCACCAGAAAGCATCCGGCTGCTCCGCATGTTCTGTGCGGCAAAATAATCAGCGCCCGAGCCTTCGCAATTAACAACAAAATCAGTATATAATATATTACCGAAGTTAGTGCTGCTCTAAATGCCATGTTTGATGACTCTGCAGTTCGCGATGGCCGACGACCGTCTTTGCTTGCTTGTTTATTTGTTTTCTTATTATTTATGATTGTTGAGGATTTTATAGAGAGATTTTTTACAGCACAAGGGTGGCAGTGAACGGTATACAAGATCCGAACATAAATGGTTGACCTGTAAATTAGGCCGACAGGTTCTTTAACGACACACATTAATTTGTGTCTCTATATAGTTGTCTGGTCAGCAACATACACTTAAAATTAGGAAACAAAACAATCACATGTACGGTACGTGATGGGACACTGTTTTGTGACCATAATATATGAGGTTAGCATTAGAGACTTGGGGAATCTAACGAAATATGTATCATTCTTGGGTCTTAATTAACACAGACATATTAAAGTCCTTGAAATTGATTATTTATACTATAATAATTTTAGTTTTAAAAGTCATTCGACATGTGCCACATTTCTGTTTATTTCTAAAGTTGAAAACCACTTTAGTTTGGATCCATTTCTCAATTCATACTCCCTCCGTCCTGAGATATATAGGGGTGTAATGATGCGGTTCGGTTTGAAGAATTTGATACCGAATCAAATTGTTTGTTTCAAAAAACCAAACCAAATCAAACCGTGCGGTTTGGATTAGTTTGATTTATTTTTTTCCATAAAAGTTATTGATTAATTTAATTATTAAAGTGGAGACATTTCATATAAATAATAATATAGATGTACTAGTTTGTATTATATATCCAATTAAATTTAAATATGATCTAAAATATAGTGAAGCCGTTCGGTTTGTATCGGTTTGGTTTGAAAATATCAAAAACCAAACCGAACCATTGGTCATCGGTTTTTTAAATTTAAAACTGTAACCAAACCACTAACACTTCAAAGCGAATCGAACCTATCGGTTTGGTTTGATTTGATTCAGTTCATCAATTTATCAATTTTTATTTACAGTCATACTGATATACATGTCGTTTAAGGTTAAATTGAGTAGATTAAGATAATATTTAATGCTAGCAATTGAGTGAATTTAATAGGTAAGGATTTAATACATATTTTTAAATTTTGTGTAAAAGGTAGAATTGCTTTTTTATTGATTATGATAATAAAATTATTAATTTTTGATTTTTTAAAATAGTTGTAGATATAAAATGCGCATTAAAAAAAGAGTTAAGTCACAAATAAAAGTGCACAAAAAACAATTAAGTGACAAATAAAAGAGGAAAGAGAGAGTACTTTAGTAGGTTCTTTCCGAATAGCTTATGGATATATAAATGCTATTTTTTATTAAATTCTTAATTTTTATTCGCACATGATTAGAACAATATACTTTGATCACAGTATTTTATGAATGATTTGGATTATTATTCAAGAAATATAATCATTTTGATTAATTATTTTGCTTAATTATCATTTTTGCTTTTTTTCACTCAATATTTTATGAATGATTTTTTCTCTATATTTGAATTTTATGCATGATTTTTTTTCTATCTCAACTTTGTAATTAATCATTTTGATTGATGTGTTTAATCACGCAGATTTAAGATTTTATCGTTTACATTAATGGATAAATTTAGGGCTTGAGTGATAGATTTTCACACTAGTGTGTATAGCGAAAATTATAAGAGATTGGTGAAAATCATTCACCCTAGCGAAGGGCGAATAGATTGTATAATTTCGTTCGAATGAGAAGTGAAACTCAACTTGACATCTATAATTGTAGGTGAGTCAGTCTGGCCAGTCATATGTGACTTGTACTCTATTGAAGAGCAAAAATTGGGGAGATTTTCACTCTTTGAAAGGGCGAAAAAGATAAAATGAAAAAAAAAATCAAAAGATGTGGCAGATATAATTGAAAATATAGCGAAAAAGTTAAATTTGTAAAAAAAATCAGAAATAGATTTCCTGAAAATGTGTAAACAGCGACACCAAACCATTAGCAATCCTTCACAGCTCTGCATTATTCTCAATCTCCGGATCATCCACATTCAGCTTGCAAAAATCGAAATATGGAGATCGTTTCGAGGACTCCTTGAAATGGCAAGCCGGTGAAATGACCCGCGAGATTGTAATGCTCGAATTGAAGCGAGATGAGGGCACAGACAAGGGAAGCAGAAAAGAGAACAAATGAGCCTGGAATTCAAAGAGGGATTATAGGTCGACCGAAGCAAGAGGGTGCGCCGACAAGAGAAACAGAGAAGGAGAATAAGGGAGCAAAGAGTAGGTTTTAATGTGAAATTTTGACAAATGTTAAAAGAATGTTATGGTAAAATAATTTTTATTGTCATGAAAAATCAAATAAATTTTTAAAATTATATATTAAATAAATATTTGGATTTTTTATTTTCTTTTAAATTTGTTGATATTTTAAAAAATATATATCTAAATTTTTTTTCCTATTTAAGAGCTGAATGCTGAAGCTGTATGCGAATCTGAATGGTCAGACCATTGGTCGAACCACATCTAATTGCTGAATATTTTCATTACGTAATTTATTTTTAAAAATATTTTAATATATAATAATTTATTAATATAAAATTAAATTATAATGTCAATTTGACAACATAAAATAAAATTTGTAATCATATTATATAATATTATTTATTTATGAAGTGCGTTATATTTTTATTGAAGAAATTAGATGCGATCGGCATTGATGTGATTCTGATTGAATTACAATCCAGGCTGGGACGATTCCTGAAAGATATGAAAAAAATAAAGAGATAATTATAATAATAGTATACATATCACATCGGAATGATTCAAATATAAAATTGATAACAAATTATTCAGACTTTCCAAACATTTATTAAGAAAAAAAGAACTAACACTCGGTTCACTGAATGCTTTCTATAATAAGAGACCCCAGAACTCATAAATATAACAAAACAATGCCTAAAACTAGTTGAATGTGCCTGCAATTTTGGGTGATATAACTATGTCCAAAAGTCAAATCACATTTGATTAAAAGTGTGTTTCCTCGACCAACCAACACTGTCGTTTGGATTGGTCGGGGAGCGGCGGATTTTGATTTTGACAAAATAAAATCTCATCAATTTTTGATTTGGTTTGTGTTTAACAAGTTGAGATCATCGTTGGTGTCCATCGGCGATCAGCAGATCCATATAATTAGCAGTTGCGATGGCCTCGCCGGTGAGTTTGATCGAGAGAGCTCACGAGATGTACAGAGACGGAAGGTACGAAGAAGCCTTAGGGTATTATACGGAAGCACTTTCAATGGCCGTCACCAAATCACAGAAGATTGCGCTCCATAGTAATCGAGCTGCTTGCTTCCTCAAACTTCACGATTTCAAATTGGTATCAATCCCTTCTCTGGCCCTGCTTCTTTACAAAAACTAATAACTAGAGAATAGCTGAAGTATCACTGGATCATTTTATTTTCTTTTATGCTGTGCTTGGTTTAAAGGAAAATGAGCAGTAAAGGAAAATTGGATGGAAATGAATTCGCATGTGTTACAGCATTTTCCTCTTATTTGGTTAGGTCTAGAAAATTATAGGAAAAGTAATAAAACACTCTTTGTTTTATTCGAATTCTCTTTTGCATTTTCAATCTAATTTTCTATTCCTCAACTTTTACTAAATTAAATAAAGTGTTCATTCTCATTTGTCTTCAAAATTTCCTTTTCCACAATATTTTATCCTGAACGAAACACGGCCTTGGTGTCAGGAAAGATTCATTTTCATGTCAAAATAGTTAGGCTGTGTTTGGTATAGGAAAATTAGAGTGAAAGAAAAATGAAAGGGAAATTTGATGGAATTCCAAGTTTGTTTTAGAGAAAGTTGAGGGGAAAGAAAATTAGATGGAAAGTTTGTTTTAAATAACATTTCCACACATTTTTCCATCCCAAACCAAGCATTGGAAAATGGGATGGAATCATGAGAAGTTCTTTTTCTCTCTCATCTTCCTTTCCCTCAAATTTCCCCTATACCAAACACATTCTTAGTATATATGGCATCCAACACATCTTTAAAAAATCACCACATGCAGTGGTTATTGTTTCATATTCAAGTCTATTGTATGAATCCTGTAAGATAGGGGGGGACTCCACATATCTTTTATTTTCACTTATCAGTTTGCTCTGGTTGGAGACAGTCTATGATTAATTTTACATTATTTTAACATGGATATATTTATATTGGGTAGGCAGCACAAGAATGCACCTCTGTTCTTGAGCTAGATCACAAGCACACTGGCGCTTTGATGTTACGAGCTCAAACACTTGTCACACTCAAAGAGTACCAGTCGGCTCTCTTTGATGTTAACAGGCTAATCGACTTAAATCCATCATCACAAGTCTACCAGAATCTACATGCACGTTTGAAGACTCAGCTAGTAATTCATCTTCTACACATACTACTAATGCCTGCTTTTACCTGCTTGTTTTTTCCTTAGCCAGGGACACAGCTGAATTGTGTTGGCTGGACCCTATAAAAATTTTGTTTTCGCCCTTTTATTTTTATACACACATAGAATGTTTGTCTTCCTTGCATTCCCACTGTTATCTCACTTTACATGCCATTATGTTTCCAAATTAGGTTTCATCTTATTTCAGTTTGATGAACTTAAATTTAGATTATAGATCATAGCATTGCAATAACACAATGATGCGATCTTATTAATATCTCCCCATTTTTCTTAATTTGAAGCATTTGTTTAATTATAACATTAAATGTTTGTGAGGAGGTTGTAATCGTTGCACTAATTTGGACCACGTTCATCTTGCCACACTGTTTAAAATGTGCAAAACTTATAAGTATAGTTTCCTACTTTTAATATCTGACTCCAATGGATTGCAAGTCTGGATCTATGGCTTCCAGTTTGGTATTGTATATTTATTTATGGAGTGTGGCACTAGATTCCAGACCTTTTTGTTGTGTTCCTGTTTTGGTTGAATAAAATTGACGGCCGCAGCCCTATCTGAATGAACTTAAAAACAATGTGTTGAAATGAATTGAATAAAATGCTTACTTTCTTATCCTCGTCATGCATATATGCTCCAGAAAGAACAATTACATGCTTTGGGCCTTATTGGTGTTGGTTGGCAGATTCAGAATTGTTCCTTGCAGTTTCTATAGAATTGTGTAAGAATTATTTTCGTTTGCAATAGATGGAGCCAGGACTCGCAACTTGACATTCACATTTTTTATGAGAGGCTCACTTATGAAAACAAGATTTTTTATTTTTGTTTTTTGGTATTATTTTTCTTTTTCTTGCAGAAAGCAATCAACAGTCTTATATTTAGTGGTTGTTGATTGTTCTTCTGGTTGATTGAAATTTAAATTTCTTGAAAGAAGACCCATGATTTACCTTTATAGGGAATAGCATTCTTAACGAATTTTTTGTTTGGGATCAAGGACAGTCACTTGCTCCAATACCAGAATCTGAAGTGGAGGTTGAGGAGGAGGAAATAGATAAAGACGAGCCATTTATTAGAAATAACTGTGCATCTATGGTCATTGAAGAAAAAGAATCTATACAGACGGCTAGTAAGTACCCAATTCAGCCTGATAAGACGCAGCATGATGGAAAAGGAATTGTGACAGAAAAAGAGGGGAACAAAGAATCTATTGATCAGCATCCCAAAAAATGTCATACACTACCGGAACCAAAAATGCACTCTAAATTGGACTACTCGAGGTGGGATCAGATTGGAACTGATTCTAGTGATGATGAAGATGATGAAGATTCTCAACCACAATATCAGTTTCGTGTCAAGACAGTTAATGTTCGGCATGTGAAGTGAGTTTCTTGGAGCAGTACCCAATACAGATTTGTACTCAGGACAGTATACATACTGTACATAGATGGTTAAATTGATGTTAACCATAATCATTATTATCTTCTTTGGCATTTTGTTCTTGATTTGACTTTTGCAGTTGTACATTAAACCAATAGCCCCATGTGCAAAGCATGGAGGGAGGAGATGAGGAAAAAATAGGATTTGATCTAAGATCAGCCAGTTGGAGCAAGGTGAATTCTGCCGAGTCTGGTTCTCATTATTGATTTCATCCACTTGATCTTGTTTTATATTTATATGGGATCGATTGTTTGATTAATACTTACATATTTAGATGATAGTCTCTACACTACTTAGGCTTTATTATAATTAGTCTTTGTAGTCTTAGGAATATCAATATAGATCACCTGAAAACCAAGCAGTGCAGTTTAGCTTTCCGGGAAAAAAATAATGAATTACTTTTAGATGATTATGTCATACATAATTGTCTTGGACAGGTGTTCCAAAGAATCTCATGGGCCATAAAAAGTGTATGTCCAATCTCACAGTACCGCCTACTTAGTGATGGAATTAGAAATTTTAATTTGAGGTATAAAAATTAAGAAATTAAAATTATTAAATAAAATTTAATTTTTAA
Source organism: Kalanchoe fedtschenkoi (assembly GCA_002312845.1). Classification (NCBI taxonomy): domain Eukaryota; kingdom Viridiplantae; phylum Streptophyta; class Magnoliopsida; order Saxifragales; family Crassulaceae; genus Kalanchoe; species Kalanchoe fedtschenkoi. Next base: position 3,631,663 of record NQLW01000058.1, read on the forward strand.
TATATTCCAAGTCTTCAAAATGCATGAAACGGAAAAAATATATAAATATATATCTGTACCCCTAGAATTGGCTCGGCATGAGGCTTCAAAATTCAAGCCTAGATTATTTCCTAATTGATCACCAAAGTGCAATGATATTGTATTTGCTGATTAATAACTGAATGATGTCGTGGACCAAAGAACCAGAAGTTTCATGGGTTGAGTTATTTCATTGTATGATACATTACTTTTTTAAGGATTTATATCCGGTAAAGCTATGCTAAGTAAATAAAAATCAGAGAGATTTTATAAAAAAAAACATTTGTAATTTTCATTAAAACATGATGGTTTTGATTTAACTAATATTATTAATTATTTATTAAGACATTTGTAATTTTTTATTGACTCTCAAATCAATAACGATCCTTGCAGCAAATTGCTTGACTTGATTGTTTAGGGTTACATTCCTATTGTTAATAGGTTTTGTATTGCGTCTGTTTTAGTATATTTATTAAAACAGATCCATTGTCGTTCTATGTTATTAATGCTATGCTCTTACCTGGCACGCCTTTTACCAACTTGACTATAAGTTATGTTCAACCTATAAATATCTTTTGTTAAATGAAGAGTGTTATTTTTTATAAATTACGGAGATTATTTTGGACATAAGTCGTGTTTTAATTTTATAAAACATTTAGGATTATATGTTTTGGGATACAAATTGTAGTCAAGTAATAAATCATTAAATACCAGATTGATCATAGTGCTAATGTTTAAAATTTTATGTATAAACTAATCGAGTACACAGTCGCGCACGATGATGTGGTAAAGGGCATACACATGACGCGAATAAGAAATGAGCCAAGAACATTGACTCAACAGAGGCCGTGCGCATGACCGAGCGCCTGGTGAATTTTAAAGTGCGTATGACACTCATGTGTTTTCTAAAATCGTTTCAGCAGACTAGCATAACTTTAGAGGGTGTTACCTTTCACATCAGATGTCAGACTTGGATTATCCAAATTGCTACAGAAAGAAGAAATAATTGTCTACAATTTTCTAAAAATAGTCAAAATCTATCTCCCTATACAGATTAGCACCAGTACAGCCATTAAAATTGATGTTTAGAAATTTTCAAATTCGATTCGACATTTCTAGTTTCTAGTTTCAATCATTATCAAGTATGTGATTCCAGAAGCTTCTGAAGAGATATACATCAAAGACATTAGACAACTCGTGCAGATTTTTACTGTCAAGATTGATGTCATTTAAGGTTATATAAGGAGGCCTTTGCTCCCTCATTCAGGTGTGTAATGTGCTTGCAACAACGTCCAACATCAACTCTCTCTTAATACGAGATTCTTTAAGGGTTTTTACCTGAGTTTACCAGTGGGGGAATGCAAGAGACTTTGAATCCCCATTACCAGAGTTCAAATCTCTTAATGGTCGTGGTCGGGTGTGCGCGTTGTAATTTACATTTAATAAAAAATAAAAAAAAATCTAATAGAATTTGTAAGGATAATTTTTACTTATCTTATGTGTTTTCCCATGGACATGCATGGCTAAATTTGCTGTTGTAGTTCAGGTGCAATGACTTGTGCATTGTTGTTGTGAGATTATTGTTCATTATAAAAATCATGCTTTGATGTTATGTTTAGCGAGATTTAACTGAATAATTGTGTTGTTGCATGACAAACTTAATGAATAAATGCGTTGTTGCATGATGTCTCACCACTGATCAATTGTGAAGCTTTGGGCCTATATGTGATAAACATACTCTAGGTATGTGTGAGCTACATTGCCCAGACTAAATTCTCTATCATTGTTTGTTAACACGTTTGTCTTTTCTCTATACTTCTGTTTCGCATGATTGACATATATAATTTGTATCATTGGATAAAAAGTATTATGATATTAGGATTGGAGCTATTGTTTAAGCCTTGTATCATTATTCTAGTGCATGAGATAGTATATTATGTTGAGTTTGATTCATCACATGACTTTTATTTTTACTGTAATTATCAACACAATTACAAATTAGTCACCCGAGCTACACATTTGTTCATCTGATTCTTTTCTCTCTCTTTAGTTTTGCATGTTTCCAAATAAATTCATAAAATCCCCACTAGTTTGTCTTTTTATTTTGTTTTGTGTTAGTCACTATCCTCACAGGTTCCTGTATTTGTAGATTCGACCCGTACTTATTGCTTACTAATGGAAAGGTAAATTTTATTTGCATATGACTCGCAACAACAGTGTTATCAGAAGGATTTTGCCGCTGTTTTGTTAAAGAAAATTTATTAAAAATTTGTGAGATTTGTTTGACAATACTGAGTAAATGGTGTTCATTCTTTTAATACATATTTATGTATAATGAGTTTAGTTGAGTAAAAGGCGTCCATTCCATGAACATAAATTTGATGAGACCCGAACCATATTAAAATTATTGCATATTTCTTTCGTTTCCTATTTATATTATTGCTTGTTGATGTGGACGTATCATATGAGGGTGTCATATTCTCATTTCGCTGCATATATCAGGGAAGACGATGGACCTCTTTCCCTAACGTTTATATGGTGATTTCTTTTGTGTGAAAGTTAAGGCTTGTCTATCTCCTTTTCGGTTCGTATTCATTTGTCTTATCACAAAAAGAAAAACAAAGCTTATATATATCCAAAAAATCACTTGCTACACAAATTATCATGGCAAAATATTGTGCCAATGCAGGCCACTCGCTTGTCAAAAACATAATCTAGGGCCTAGTTCCAGATTACTCCACAAATTTGCTAAATGTATGGTGCTGTAAATATGCATCAGCATAGGATAGTAACTAAATCTGAAGTAATACTTGTAGAATCTGAGAGGAAATGAAATTGGTGAAGCTTTTTTTTTTTTTTCCATGGCTATGATACTCGGTGAATACGTCTTACCCACTTCTAATTTGGAAAAGCAACTATCTCACAAGAAGTTGAGGTTTTCACAATGCCTGACACTTTGCAGACGCTAAGCTTCATGCCAAGGAGATTTGAAGAGACGCGCCATTGTTTTACCCATTATCCACTCTTTCTCAGATTGCGACAATGATATCTGATTAGCAATTTGTTCAACTGCTTCTTTGCCTCCTTTATATCCACACTCGGAAAGGACAAAAGGGAAGTCACTGCAAAATGTGGCAGTATGAACCGTAATACCGGTTACTTGATCCGTAATCCTTTATTATGTAGTCACTAGTAATGCTGGAATGGCCTTCTAAAGTGCGATAAATTAGAAGGGCGCAAATTTACCTCCCCCACATGACACGATGAGCGCCAAAATTTGACACGACCTGAGATAGAAGGTCTGACAGATCCAGATATGGAGGTGGCTGTCTGGAAACTCTGAATAAAGCACTGAATTTTACATACACCTGTTCATTGCACCAGATAAAATTTATTAGTGTTCAACTTAGAAAAAGCTTAATGCTGATTGCTGGAAGGAGAAACATACCAAGGCTGTGTTTGGTAAGGGAAAAGGAAAAATATACGGAAAATGGAACGGAACAAAATCGTTCATTGGATCCATTTCACTTTCCTTTTAATTGTTTATCATGAAAAGTGTGAAGGAAAATGTTATTTTCTATTGTTATGAATCAAAATTTTCCATCCAACTTTTTTTCCTCAAAATTTTTCATCTAAACCAAGCAAAGAAGTTCTCCCATCTCATTTCCTATCCATGAAACTTTTCCTAAACCAAACAAATGGAAAATTAGAGGGAAAGTGGAAGAAATTCTTTGTTTGGTTTAGATGGAAAATTTTGAGGAAAAAAAGTTTGATGGAAAATTGAATGAAAAATTCTTTTTAATAACAATGAGAAATGACATTTTCCTTCATACTTTCTATGATAAACAAACAAGATAAAAGTGAAATGGATTTCATGAAGGATTTCAAATTCATTCTATTTTCCATCTAATTTTCCTTTCCATGAAACTTTCCCCAAACCAAACACACCCTCAAGGAATGTGTATTTGATTTTAAAAAGAAGACGCCCAATAACATAGGCAAGCAGCGTGCAAATAAGTAACCAACTTCAAGGCAAAAAACTAAGCTGCAATTAAACCAAGCAGCTAGAACATCTGCTAAGCTCTAATTACATTAAACACCACAAAAAAAAGCAAAAATTAACTAGGAAGAAACGAGGACAGAGCAACAGAATTAACCCTACGCAGGTACAACAAACTTCGTATATATTACTATATAATTTCATTTTCCATTCGAGGTATTTTCTGTTGAAACTGTAGACTCTTGAAGCAACAAATTCACACTTGATCATCCATCGTCTTTATTATGTCTTACGACTTTATCTCAATTTATGTTCTGTATGTTTCTCTCTTCCAAAAAAACTGTGTCATAAAAGGATCTGTGATATCTCAAACACATTATTACGACCTGCCCAGAGCCTCTTGACATCAGTATCCGCAACCATTAACGTCCAAAATATGATCACACCAGACCCTTCACACAAACAAATCTCTGAAACCTTGGAACTCATGTGAATCTGACAAATGTTCGACGTAGCACCCACACTAAACTCACTGTCTGATTCTGAAAACTAGACGTGAAGAAAGAAATAAAGAGAACCAGCAGAAAAAGAAATGGAAAGAGGGATAGGGAAGGAGGAGGAATGAAACTCCAATGTGGATGATCTATTGGGAAAAAAAATTAAAAATCCGCCACGAGTGTGGAGCATTTATATATTTATTTATTATCTAAAGCTTCAACGAAAATATCTTTTTCTAGGTCATTTGTACTAAACCTTCTTCAACTATAAAAAAAGTATTAAATCTTCGTGAAAACAGTTTCCCATCAAACCATTTCAAATCAACAAACCTAAGCACCAAAACCGGGTGCTCATTATGTGCATGCATAAACCATATAACTGTGAAAAATATAACACTGACTAATCAATACCAAATCAGGACAATACCTGAGGAAATCTAGATAGATTTAGAAGGCTCGACAAAATATGGTGGTCTTCCTCATTCCTGAAATAGGGTTTGTATTAAGCTCAGTTAGATCAGCTCCAAGACGAACAACATCTTTTGAAAAAACTCACACTGGAGGTTTGCAGAAGGCCAAGTGATCGAGTAACACAGTGGTTGATGGATAGTCAGTTAATAATTGTTCAATTTCAGAAATATGCAGATTTAGACCCTACAAAAGAAAATTGGGTTAAAATCTTCCATGAGTAACTTTCCAAGACAACAAAATAAAGTTTATTTTCGAAAAGCAAACATTAGTTGGTGACAAATAAGTAATGAGGATTTATAAAAGTGCAATGAAGGGCACTTGATAGCGCTTCACCTTAAATAGCACATGCAATCGAAATTATTGGTTCATACCTTCATACACATAAAACCTACTGGCACTCCAAGTTCCCCTGCTTTGGAAAACATTGATCTTCCGATTTCATTAGTCATCTGAAGGCATAGTGAAATTCCCTTAACTCAAAAATTAATTTGCACAAGTATATATTCTGATTATCTTTGTGAACGAAAATCAATAAACTCAGACAGTAAAAGATGATGTTATCGGCAACTATGCCCCAGAATAAACAATTTAAATTGAACTGAAGAGTTTAAGGCTGTAAGCATCTTCACATAAAATAAACGAAAATAAATTACAGTGATCATCATGAAAGAAGCTGTCCAAGTTCTTGCCGAGTGATCTAAATATATAGCTTAAGAAGTATGATTCCAAGAGTGCTATCTCCAGGGCAGTTCACTAAATGAAGCTGATTTGTACCGTATAAAGGCAATGAAGAACGATGACAAAATCATGAGATGGTGTGATGTTTTTGGCATTTGACCCAAGTTGTGCTGATCCCAAATGGAGACAAAGGCTTTCTTGGTTAGGTTATAACTTAGCTTCCACAAAAAAGGGAGCCGTCAAAACTAAATCCTGTCAGTTATAATGACTTAATGATTCAACTATGCTCAAGTTTTGGCTTCTCAGTCAGGTTGTGTATTCTTTGTTTATAGAACCATATTCATACAAAAAAAAAAAAACAGTTTTGCCAGAATGTGGTGATAATAATCTTCTAAGATCCACATTCTTTACCCTAATATGATGCACATTTCTAAGGATGCCATATTTGACAAAATTTAGAGCTTTTTCATACCTCAAAGATCAACCCATAACATAACAGGTTCACCTTTCCTTATAGTTTACTCCAGTTGCATACTTCAAGATCCACTCATTCCTAGTCCGTTTCATAAAAATGTTTGAATAAAGAACATACCTTTTCATCCGATGGCCATAAATAAGGATTAAAGCGCACTGCACGGTAGCCATCCTAGAAATCAGCCTAAAGGATTAGTTCTGTATTCATCAGAAAACCATATTCATCAAAACAAACCTTCAGTATAAGACGTTCAAGCTCCCCGACTCCACTTCCATCATTTGCTGGATTTGCAAGGCAACAACCGATGAACTTAGCCGGGTATTTTCTGATGACACTGTTAAATGATGAATAGTTATATCAGTGAGAATCAGGTAGTGGAAAATGACCAAATGACGAAACAATAGAGAGATTGTGACAACACCCTAATTAATATTACAGAACTTGAGGTGTGGAAGAACATCCTGATAATCAAAATTTTGTCAAAAACATTGTTCCTAACTGTATGGAACAACACACATGATGTTAATACACTACTTACAAAACGGGAACAAATCAATTCAGATTTGACATCCGACCTTGTCACATAAGAATGATCAAATTTATGATTTATGGGTTGTACAATGAGTGCCCCATCAACACCCGCTTCCTCCATGCACTGCATTTAAAGTGAAATAGTAAAAAAATTTTCTATGACTAAACATTCAGCAGTAATGCAATTAGTGGAAGTCAAGTGTATGTTACATCTGCAGAGCATGAAACAATGTAACCTTGAGATGTTCATGTCTTGTTCAGTGTGGCTGACATTTTGTACTCATTGTCTTAATTTTCAGGAAAAAGTACAAATATAGGGTCTATACAACAACCTCTTGAAAATCAACTGCATTACTATCTCAATTTACAATTCTAAGGTAAAGTTCAGTTTGTGGTCTCAACATAATTACTAATCCTGTAATTACTTAAATCCACGAACTATTTTTCACTTAAATATAAGTATTAGTTCAAAACTATATCGTTTTACCGAAAAATCATAATTCAAAATAACAGCGTTTTACAGCAAATAAAAAAAACCACTCCACCAAACAAAAACTCAAAATCAATTCAAAAAATTAAAAATACCCAACAAACAGAAAACAACAAAAAGCTCAACACAAATTAAAACCGCAAGGATCTTGCTCCAGGACCATGCCCGGCCGAGTAGTTTGGACCACATGCTCAAGATTAGGAGCAAGTTGTTTCTGCTTTGGCAGTGGAGGAATTTCAGATTTTAAGGGATTTTGGGTGGTGTAGCTGTGTAGGTTTGGGTCGGAAGCAGAGCCATAAACAAGGTTATATCTGGCGTTTTTTCTAGCCAGTGAATTCACAGTTTTGGCCGGGATTCGGTGAGGATGTCATACAAACTTTGAGACCCCAAAATGGAATTTTATTATGAAATTGCAAATTGGGGTATTAATTCCCATAAAGTTTCACAAGGTGGTTGTACATAATTTGTTTTCTTAATTTTCTCTATGTTCAACAAGCTTAATGGTTTCATGGGATTGAGGTATTTTTTTTATTTTAAAAATTATTTTATTGATAAATGGTCCAAATAGACCTATTGGCGAGAACGCCTGCATAGATAATTGATGGCTCGGGGAGCCTAAATAGGAGATGATTCGGGGAGCCTATAGAAGGAATAAGGTATTAGTTATTATCATGGATATGTAAAACATCAGGTGTGAAGGGTAGGCCGTCTTGTGTATGTATAGGACTTCCATCAACAGATTAAAAGAAAGCACAGTTAAGATTTTTCGTGGACTGGGAAACGAGGCAGAACAATATGGGAATTCCACTTGCAATTTTATGAAATCATAAAAAAACATCATTTGGAACACCAACAGGTTGAATCACTAGTCATATGTCTATTGATTCTTTTCTTTCATCAGACTGATGGACTGAAGTCCAGAAGGAAACAAAGCAACAAATTTGAGTAGGTTTTGTAATCATGGTATATTGATATTTTTCATTTTCATAATCTTAGTCATTTTGGGTCTTAATTGTCTTACAAATAAATGATGTTCATTTCAAATCAGCACAATTTACTTTGTTGATTAAGGGTCAAATGTCTCACATCGTTGAATGATCCATATTTTACAAGATTAGGTTTTGAGTCAACACACTTTAACAGAATGCATATATGATCGCTGAATTTTCTTTTTCAGTTGGCAATGATAATGTTTAAAATAAAAAGGATGGCATTAGGAGAAGACAAAAAAAAGACAGGTTACCTCGATTAATAGATCGACATTCCCAGGGAGTGTTGGCTCTTGTCCAGGAAAATATGGGTACTTTTGGGCAGCCTATAGTCATCTCAAAACAAATGAAAGAGATAAAACCCTTGGACAGTTGAGAGTAAAAGCACAGCAGGTCAGGTAGGTATAATTATTAGCAGACCTCTTGGGGAGCTGCCCAGACATGCAAGTGTGAGTCAATGACGATGGGGATCCGTTCAGTAGTGGCCATGGAAGAAGTAGCAGGTGCAATGGTGGTTGAGGGTTTTTTGGGGGAGAGTGGGAGAGGGGAGCAATGATGGAGCCGGAGTGATGACGTATGCGTCAATATCGATGGATTTGTTATGAGTCTCAAAGCCATCAGGCTCATCTTCTTCCCCCCTAATTAAACCGCTCAGGGTATCCACGTTTCTCGGGAAATTCGTAATAATGTTGAGAGTATTATTCTTATTGGGCTGCGTGGATAGGCATATTAATGAGTGGATGATTTTTACCCTGTTCATTCTCGTGCTTAATTGATTCCCCCGCATAAGACTTGGATCCAGCGATCACTCTTGGGTGCTCTGAGAGTACGTATTCTCGTTTGAGACGTCGTTGTATTATTTTTCTTGTTTTATCATTTAATTTTTGTCTAAATTGATGAACATAGAAGTACAATTGATGAGTGCTTATATATTCATCAGTTGTTCTTTTCTGCAAATATTTGAATCACAAATCATCTGATGAATATAGCAGGTCAACTATTCCTTCATCCACTTGCCAAATGGAAAATCTAATCTCATCACCAAAACTGGCACAGTTCAACTTACCCCTTTCCTCACATTGAACAATGTTCTTCTTACACCAAAATTTCAGTTCAATCTGATTTCAGTTTCATAACTTCTTTCCAATGCTCATACTAGCATCACATTCAACCACAATTCTTGTTACTTGCAGGACCATGCTTTGAAGAAGAAATATTTGATTGGTGGTCAACATCAAGGCTTAATCATGCTCAGAAAAATTCAGCCTGCAATCAACCATCTACTTTCTCAGCAATCAATCCTGGTACTTTCTCTAGTCATATCTTATGGCATTACAGACTAGACCATTATTCTTTCTCCACTCTTCCACATATCTCCCAACTCAAGCTTCCCAACTGCCCTTCCTCCACATTATGTGAAATTTGTCCATTGGCTAAACAAATTATAGGTTCTTTTTCCTGCAGTGATACAAAAACAAAGTCATGTTTTGAACTCATTCATTGTGATGTTTGGGGTCCTTATAGACATCCAACATACAATGGTTAGAAATACTTCCTTACAATAATTGATGACTTCTCTAAATATACTTGGATATACCTACTCCATAATAATACTGAAGTTCTACCTCAGTTTTATCTCTATGCTGTGAACTAGTTCTCTTCTTCTATTAAAACCCTCAGAACTGATATTGGAACTAAGTTTCTTAGTATGTCCTTTCAGTCATTTTTGCAAGAGCATGGTATATTACACCAGACTACTTGTGTTGAGACTCCTCAACAAAATGGTAAATCTGAAAAAAAACAAAGGCACTTGTTAGAAATAGAAAGAGCATTAAGATTTCAATTTCAAGTTCCAATAACATTTTGGGGAGACTGTGTTCTCACTGCAGCATATATTATAAATAGATTTCCTACGAAATCTTTGCAATACAAATGCTCTGCAGAAATTCTTTTCAACAAACCTATATCATATACTCATTTCAAAACCTTTTGCTGTCCCTACTTTGGATAAACTCTTAAAGCAAATAAGACAAATTTGATGCAAGGGCAAGGAAAAACATTTTCTTCGGATACCCTTTTAGAAAGAAGGCTTACAAATTGTATGGCCTTGATAATAAACAAGTATACTACAACAAAGATGTCATTTTTGTTGAACATATATTTCCTTTCCAAAACACTATATCTAAAAGTTCCACTAATCATATTTTACCCACTGACAGTTCCTTTGACACTTGTGTCCCTGATTCCTCTGCCACTGATCATTCATCCTGTTACCCACAAACTGAAATCCCAGCTGATTTCAGCTCTGACCCTTCCTCATTACCGCCTTCTCCTACCCTAGAAAATTCTTTACCTCCCTCAAATACCTCTTCTCATACTATTACACCTCTATCATCCTGGAAAATTCTACTCCGTCCCATACTTCCAGACTTAAAAGAACTACAAAACTACCTGCAAAATTTTCTGACTATGTTATGCCTTGCTTAGTTGAGTCATCATCATCTATTTCTTCTGGAAAACAGGTCAGGTATCCTCTCTCCAACTACATATCATATCATAATGTTCATTCTTCTTACCTAGCCTTTTTTGCTGCCATATCAAAAATTCCAGAACCTTCCAATTATACACAAGCCTTTAAGGATCCAAACTGGATTCAAGCAATGCAATCTGAACTTCAAGCTTTAGAAGCTAATGATACCTGGCAAATAGTTGAATTATCTGCAGGCACAACTTCAGTAGGATGCAAATGGATCTTCAAAGTTAAGTATAAAGCAGATGGAATTGTTGATAGATACAAAGCAAGATTAGTTGGAAAAGTTTTCATTCAAATTCAAGGTGTGGATTATTTTGAGACCTTTGCACTAGTGACAAAGATGACTACAGTAATAATTCTTATAGCCTTAGTTGCTCAAAGAAATTGGCCACTACATCAGATGGATATTACTAATGCCTTGTTGCATGCATGGTGATTTATAAGAGGAGGTTTATATGAAAATCCCTCTAGGGTACAAAGTGCCCAACAAGAAAAAGTTCCATCAACCAGTATGCAAGCTAATCAAGTCCCTCTATGGTCTTAAACAAGCTCCTAAACAATGGTTTCACAAATTCTCCACTGCTCTTACTCAATTTGGCTTCATTGGAGCAAGACAGACCACTCATTATTCACATATCAACAAGATGAACATTTTCTTGTTATACTTGTGTATGTTGATGATATACTACTATCCGGAGGTTCTTTAGACAAGATGCAAGAGTTGAAAGCATACCTAGCTACCCAATTCATAATTAAGGATCTGGGCAGAGCTAAGTATTTTTTGGGCATTGAGCTTGCTAGGTCTGCTTCTGGGATTTTGGAGCTCCTCACTGAAACAGGGTTGTCCGTCTATGTCGACCGCCTTCTCGCCTGAAGGAGATCGACAGATCTCAGAACTCTAAAGGTGTGTTCCTTCAGTTAAAATGCAGCGTTTCATCTAACTATTCTCATTAATAACGTTAATTATTCGTTTTCTCTGAAATTCTATCATCAACACTGGCATCATCCTATTCTTAATGACACACTTCAAGTTGTGATACATTTCAACATCCATCTTCATGGCCTCTTTAAAAAATAAAGCTCCCATGAATTCCTACATTGCATACTTCTTTTCTTAGTGTAAGCCCTGCATTGATAACATTGAGAGTAGCAGCAGGTAGCTCCCATCAATGATAGTGTGAAGTGTAGATATGAACTACTTCAGAAAAGTCAACGAAGGATGATGAACTCTTTGAAGGCGCCACCAATTAACCTCTCACGCACCAATTAACCTCCTGTGTTGTGACCAGATTCGCCTCGGCAGAGAGTGTAGGAATTGACTCCGAGAATTTTGAGGAAAGGGTAGAGCGAGGTGAATCATATCTATGTGTTATGCAACTACTTAATCAATTCGATTGTGGAGTTCGCCCATGTGGAGATGGAGGTGGAGGTGGACGGTCACGACGGTCAGAGATCAAAGAGGAGAGGGTTGGTTCTGTTGGAGAGGAGAGGTGGTGGGTTATTTTTTAATGACGGTTAGAATATTTAACGCTGTTTATTTTACATAAATTTTGTTAATTTGACTGTTAAAAATTAACAATTTGTATCTTTTTAAAAAATTGTAATAGTTCAAAACGTAATTAAGTATACACGTCCTCTTTAAAAAAAATTCTTAATTTTAATATGTTAAGGCTAACAATTAGATGATCCTTTTAATTAGCTGTTATCTAAAGTAGACTTTCTAAAATAAAATGATTGATGTTGATATTTTTTTAAAAAAATTATTAACTTTGTAATATTATTTCTCAAATAGTTTGATAATGTTATATTCCCACATTTAATTTGATAAAAATCATGTCATGATAATTCAAATTATTGATAATATTACACATAGCAATAGCCTAGTAAAATCTTACAAAGAACAATTTTTGCCTTTATTTTTCAAATCAAATAGAAAGTTAAAAATTCTTAGATGTTTCGGGAGTAGATGCTCTATTTTGCGACGTTATTTTATTTTTGATGAAAACGACATCATTTTACGTATTACTTCCTCTGTCCTCTTTTACATGTCACTTAATCGAATTTTTTTGTCCACTTTTACTTATCACTTACCAATTTTCAATGTGTATTTAATATCAACAACTACCTTAAAATGTCAAACATTAATCACTTCATTATCATATCAATAAAGAATACATTCCTCACCAATAATCATATATCAATTTTACTTTTTGCACGAACTTTTTCAAAAAATTGTTAACCACCTACTTATTAAATTTGTTCAACCGCAAGCATTAACTTCACCTTAATCTACTCAAATTAACCGTAAACGACATGTATTAGAGGACGGAGGGAGTATACATTAAATACACCATACTTAACTAAAACAACTGAAATGAATATATAAGCAAAACTGAAAAATATAATAATACAACTTATATATATAAACACAACTAATGAATATTCACTAATTGTGCTTATGTATTTATCAATTAATCTGTTATATTAATCAAATGACCTGCTATATTCATCAAATAATTTATACTTTTACAGAAAAAATTATCGGTGAATAAATAAACATAATTAATTAATATTCCATTAATTTTACTTCTGTTATATTCATCTATTATATTCATCAAATGATTTATGATTAATATTTATAAAAAATAACCACTAATCAATATACAGATGTAATGAATGAGTGTTTATTTCTGTATTTATCAATTAAAATAAAAAATAAAAAACGGCACAAAACGAAATCGCAAGCCATTAATACAAAGTCGGAACATATGGCGCTTGTTAAAGATCGGGTGATACAAAAACACAATTGAAGAAGTTACGAGAAGTGGGAGATGACTAAGAGAAAATTCCAAAGAAAGATGCACCATACAAACTAGAGGTTTAGGAGGAGCCATGTCTCTTCTTCTTCTTCCTTGCCAGTTTCTCAGAGACAAGAGCTTTCTCTAGCAGCTCCACTCGCTGGGTCAGAGAGCTCAGCAATCGCGTCTGCATCTCGTTTCTCTGAGAAAGCTCTGCCAACATACCCACAAGCCTCTCGTTGTCCTCCGCCATCTTCTCCAGCAATTCTCTGGTCCTCTTTCTGTCCCGCTCCTCCTCCTCCTCATCTCCTTTCCCCACCAATACCGACACATCTTTTCCATCACCGCTCCTCTGCACCTCATCCGGATCCTCCACCTCTGGATGGCCGTTGTCACATGGGCCATCACATGAATTATCAGCGCCTGCTGCTGTCATATGCTCCTGTTCATGAGGATCCACAACACCATCATCTATCATGCAATGTATCGTTTTGGGCTCTTCTTCCTCCATAGGGCTGGTCGGCGCAGGATTGTCCGCCACAGCATTGCTAGATTCATTCGCGGGCACGCTGGCTGAAGCCATGGAGTTGGTGGCCTTGGGAATGCTGTCGACCTTTTCTTGAAGGGCGATGGCTTTCTTGATAACCCTCTTCCTGCAATCCCTAACTTGAGAATTAATCCCTCGAACCGAATCAAGCTTCAGAAGCAGGGACATGAGCTTCTCACTCGCCCTCAGCCTCTCCTTGTCATCAATCCCGCTCTTCACCTTCTCTGAAACAACCCATCTCTCCATCTCCTCCACATCCCGAATGATCGCCAAAATCTGCTTCACGCTTTTCCTGACCAGAAACCCCCTCACCACCTTCTGTATCTTCAGCGCCGACGCCGCCCGGGTCTGCTCGGATTGAACAAAGTGGACAGGAATCGACACCACCTTCGGCCGCCTGCTGTTCCTGAACAAGGAGCTATCCATCGCTCTGATCTACTCAATTGCTTTGCTGTTCTCTCAAAGGTTGTTGGGTGATTATAGTTTGTCGTGTTTGTTGACGTTGAACACAGAGGTTTATATATACACGTGTGTGTTTGATGATGCTTCCCGCAAGTTCCAGAGTTTTCCTGTGAGACGGGATATTATTTATCAAGACGAGTTTCCCGAGTACCGTAGAAGCTTCTTCTTCCAGACCCTTCCATGTGACTTTATGAGTACAAAATATTTAATATCCATAAAATTTACGACTTCCTTTTTATGTACTCATCGGACTCGGACAACTGGAGATCGTTGCTTACATTTCTTCAAATTCTGACTACTAACATTATAATTTCATATTATTTTGTTCATCTGAATTATTATTAATTGTAGATGTATGAACATTCTTTTTGTAGGACAAATATTCACTTTATCTATATTATCATTCTCATGAATTTTCTCAATTTGTTCATTATTAGTCTCATTAATATCCTCAGACATATTACAATGACTAGATGACTTAAAAAATTTACTTAAAGCATCTCTTTGTGTCTCTATAAATTATTTATCTAGTTTTCTTTTTTTTCTTTTTTTAGATCCAGATAATTTTTTTTAGGCAATATTTTACACAAAATAAAAATAGGAACAACACATCTATTGCAATTGAAGATTGTTCAAAACACCAAAATGGTTCAATGATGTTTCAAATTAATGGAAACAACCTATAATAATATAAATACGTTAGTGGCCAGATTACAAAATTAATGAATATGCTAAACTGTAAAATGTCAGAGTATAGCACATTTGGTATATTATGATTTGTTGATGGCAGATTTTAGCAAATTAAATTTTAGGTTATAGCAGATTGAATGGTAAATTTTAACAAATCAAATGACAGATAAAGCTGGCTTAATTTGTTACTCTTAAACTGCAAATTAATGGAAAGAACCTACAATAAAATAAATATTAGTGATCAAATTATAAAATTACTGAATATGCTAAAATATAAAATGTCAAATGATTGCAGGTTTGATAGATTATATCAAATTAAATTGCAGGTTATATAAGATTAACTAGCAAATTATAGCATATCTAACAAACTATAGAACAAAACAGATCTAATTTGTTACTCTTCAGCCGCTCTTCCTCTCGGTATTCACAAAATCAACCTTGTTAATTAGAAAGCCGCTATTTAGAAATTTAAATTTGGGAGGAAAAGAGAGATAGCTTAACTTGTTGATGTTCAACCGGAGAAGTAGTGTAGTCTTATTTATATTTAGAGAGAAGAAATGTTGGGCTGATTTTGGGAAGTAAGTCGGGTAGAAAACTTACCGTTGTAATCCGCACACCTCTGATTTCGCCGGCTTAAGCGAGTCGCTGCCCTTTGCTTGTTTTGTCATTCCGTCAATCAATCGCCTATGCCGTCTACAACTACTGAGTTATATCGCCTCAATCGCACCGTGCAGACCTGCAGCTGTTGCTATCGCCTCATTATTTGAATCTGCCAAAGATCGGATAGAGTGCCTCCATGTCTATCATCCAGACTTCAACTTCTTTCTCAGAAATGGAAAATCCTTTTAGGCTAACCCCCAACACAGTGGAAAGGCATTGCTTCACCAACATCCCAAATCTTCCATTATAGAGTGGAGTGGATCGGCAAATGCCGAATCACCTCAGTTACATCCCCTCTAATCCGAAGAGGACCACAGGACCAACTCACAAAGAGAAAAAGAAAATAGAAAAAGAGACAAAAGAAAGGAAGACATACACAGTACAAGCAATTCAAAGCTTGTAGCTTATTCTCACAGCTAGAAGCTCAGGAAGCGAATAGAACTTTTTGTAATAAATTTGTCAATATAAGTGGAAGTGGCTCTCTGACATGTCCTTTTTTTTTTCATTTTTTGTTTATTAGAGACTCTAAAGTTGGCAAAGCGAGCCAGCAGTGAGATAAGTTCTGAGTTATACACATTGATAGAGAAGCTCTACCCAAATCAGTTTTGTATGACATATTATTAACTTCCAAGCATCAGATTTTATGCTCCAAATTAAAATGGGTGTTTGAGAGACTCATTGGCATGTTTAGATCTTCCTTATGAACTTGTAATCAAGAAAATGTCTTGTGGCAAGGTAAAATATGCCCAAAACCTGTTGAGTTTGATGCCTTTGGATTGAAGGAAATTCTCAGTGTTGGCTAAAAATTCAAATTGTGTCTCATAGAATATTCAAGGGATATTTTTTAGTGATATGCAATTGGAGATACTTATTCTCTAGAGATAAACTTTAAAATATTTGTTGAAAGATTTAGGAATATTTAATTTGTTTTAGATAGGTAAAATGTGCCCAAAACTTGTTGAGTTTGATGGCTTTGGATTTAATAGCAAAATAAAAATATTGCTCCTTTTCATTTTTAGTTCTCATGTCCATTATAAATATGGCGTAAGAGAACGGCAAAAAAGGAGAGGCTCCGGTGCCCACTGCGGATCAATCGGAGGTATGGATAATAAAACGAGAATCGAAAGATTGGTTGGGGGGCCATTGGTCGTTTACTGCGTCTGGGCATAAGGTGAGATGGAGTGAGGAGTGTAGAGGAATTGAGGTGAGGAGTTATCGAGGGAATGGAAGAGTGAGGATCTCAAGCGGGGCTGGTTCCTGATGAGATTAAATTGGATTGTCTCATTCATGTTTAACTCACGTAATTGTAGACCGTTCTTGAGTATTATTTAATGGTTTTAGCCATATATTGTATTTCAGGCTTATTTTAGATTTTAATGCGAAAACATGCCAAAAAGCAGTTTTGAGCGTAATTTGGACAGTGCAAGAAAATTGGACATAAGACAGTGTTCAGCCAAGCACAAGAATCTCGCGCAAGGTTCATTGTCGTGCGCGCGGGGGAGAGCTGACACGTATCACATAATGAAAGGAAGGAAAGGCGATGACGTGGCCACTTGCCGCATGCGAGAGCCGCTCGCGGCTGGATAGTGACACATGCGCGCTGGAGCTGTTGTTTCGTAAACAATTATATGTAGAATGATTTTAACTTTTAAGGAGCATATCTTCCAACTTAGATATTCAATTCTTGTCATTCAAAAGGTTATGAAAAAATCAGATGATTATGTATGAGTTTCACAAGGAAGTGTCGGGTTACTATTTGATTTTGCTCTTTAAAAACTCCATTCCAAGCTTCTATTTTCTTACGGACTTATACTTGATTTAAGGACTTGAAAATGAACTTTGAGGCATAAGCCCATGGAATAGCCCTTGCTAGCATAGTGGGTTGGCGGAAAAGTTTTTTATGAGTGGTTGAAAAGATTTGATCTAAATTTTTTAACCTAGTAATTCAAAACTCCTAACTAGATTGAAAAGTTTATCTTCTACTCCATACAAGTTTTTGCGATGAAGGCTCAGTTCTTTGTAGAAAAATACCTGCTTTGTGAAAATCACTCTTGCGTTAGAGTAGTTGCATTATTAAAGCATAGCTACACGCCACTGCGGCAGGTGCCGATGGAGCATCATCAACAATACCAGCAGCACCCGATGCAGAACCAGTGGATGATGATGCCGCCCCAGCCTCTGTCCCAGCACCACCAACCTCAGCCTCTTCCCGCTGGCTGGACCCCCACCCCCATCCCGCCTCTAGCTCCCTCTCACCAGTACCTTCTTCAACCCACATCCCTCGCTACCAACGATGAGATTAGGTCTCTTTGGATCGGCGACTTGCTCTTTTAGATGGATGAGAATTATCTTGCTAGCTGCTTTGCTCATACGGGAGAGGTTTCTATAATTCATATCCTCTTCTACTAATATGTGGATTGCAAACACCGAAACACATGATTTCTATGCTTTAAATCCTCATGCCTTTCACTTGACTGTATTTTCTCAATTTCTTATATACTATTATCCAATGTGTTGCACCAAAATTTTCACAGATGGCATCTTTGATCATTTCCAATGTATTGCACAATAAATTGCACTATTTTAGTGTAAAACTAGGGCATCTGTAAGCAATCTTTTTACAGTTCCTACCAAAAAAAAAAAACAACCGCTGTAATTCTCACCCAACGTAGGTATATAATTTTAACCCACCGTCTTCACTGATTCAATCTGCTTCAACGCTCTGAATCTGTAAGTTCTCCGCCTCTTCTCGCCGATTTTTTACAGTTGAACACTATATGTTTTTAACTTGTTTTTTTTACAGTTGAACAACGTACTGTTTGTAATAAATTTTGAATGTTTTGTTTTCTACAAATTGTATTTCATAATATAAAATTGTTAAATAATTTAAATATTAAATTACGGATTTAATTAATCTGTAATTTATTTTTAAAAAAAATTATGGTACCCTATTACCACGCTTGTTATATTAAACGTGGTAATTAGGTACCTCCTTTTACCACGCTTGTTGTAATAAGCGTGGTAATAGGTAGTACCTTATTACCACGCTCATTGCAACAAGTGTGGTAATCGGGTACCACCTTTTACTATGCTTTAAAGCGTGGTAATAGGTTGACCACCTATTACCACGCTCTGTACTTTATCAATTACGACGGTCGTAGTCACAATGCTTGTGAAACGTGGTAAAAGACTTAGAATAAGCGTGGTAATAAGTCCCGATCTGTAGTAGTGTGTACTCTAGACAGGGTCCACAGTCTGTGAGTGAAGTTGGGTCTTAGGGAGACCCGATGCGAAGCCATGAAGAATTGACATATATCACCCATCTGCCTCCAAGTGGGTAAGTAAAACATAATTGGTGTGATTTAATTCATGGAACTGTGGTTTGTTTTAAGGGATAAAATCCAAAAGTGGTCCTGAACTATCAACATTTACCTATTTGCATTCAGAACTACCACGATTTTCAAAAAGGGTGTGATGAAAAAAAATTGGGCTGATTTTCTAAAATAAAATTCACCATTACATTCTTAAACTAATATTATTATAAGATTTAGATTTGTGTGCGAAAATTACGTCATTTGGTTATTAAAATAAATTATATCATTTTGCGCACATAAAGAAAATGACGTCTTTTGATATATTATTTAGCCACCGCTGCTAAGTACAATCCTTCCCCTGAAATGCCAGTTTTTCGTTAGAGACAATATATTATTTCTCTTGACAAAGGATATAAGAAGAAAAAATGTTCAATATTTTTTCTTAACTTATCTTTGATACTCAATCTACCCATGAAGATAAGACCAGCCACAAATTTATGTTTGAGCTCAAATAATTTGTTCCAGCATAAATGAATAAGATGTAAATTAGAGAAGGAAACCTCATCATATAATAGGTTATATGTGGCTGCAGTAGAGAAGTGCTTTTATGGGACATTGCACACTCATTGAGAATTGGAAAAAGACAATATACCTTGGCACTTTTGAGCACATCCCAAGAATTTTTTTGTCACCCAAGGCAAATGGTTTTGAACCTGAATTATAAGTACATCTCACCCCTTTGATATAAATTTGATGCACATGACCTAAAGAGTATTTTTATTCAATAGTATACTCCCTCTGTCCTCTTTTACATGTCACTTAACCGAATTTTTTTGTCCACTTTTACTTGTCACTTACCAATTTTCAATGCGTATTTAATATCAACAACTACCTTAAAATGTCAAACATTAATCACTTCATTATCATAATCAATAAAGAATACATTCCTCACCAATAATCATCTATCAATTTTACTTTTTGCACGCACTTTTTCAAAAAGTTATTAACCACCTACCTATTAAATTTGTTCAACCGCTAGCATTAACTTCACCTTAATCTACTCAAATTAACCGTAAACGACATTTTGAGTTGTGAAATTTTTTAATACTCAACCTCTCTTTTTTATTTGGAGTACAGATCCTCTCTCCTGCCACTAAGGCTTTTTTGGAGGCCTCTTTTTCAGACCATAAGAAAAAAACTACATTTAGATTTAATCATCTTTATTACAAATTTGGGGGACAAAAAAATGCTAACCCGGTAGTTTGAAAGGGTATAAAAGACATCCTTAATCAAAACAAATCTCCTTAGCAAAAAAGAAACTTAGAAGTCCAATATGTTACTTTACTCATTACAGAGTTGATTATAAGAGTAAAGTCATTAATACCTATTTTTTGAAGACAAAGACACACCTAGGTATATAATGGGGAGAGATCCTTCAGAAAATCCTAGTAAATCGATCAAATTATACTGTTTTTCCTTGAAACTCCTGAAACAAAGTGTTGTTACTTCAGAGGATTAACCTGAAGGCCAATGGCCATTGGCAAACACAGTGAGCACCTCCTCTGTCAACAATAAAAATTTAACAGTTGATTTTCAAAAAATCATAAAATCATCAGCAAAGAAGAGGTGAGTAATTATAAGACTTTCACACCGTGAATGGAAACAAAAATCTTTTTTATACCCATTTTCCTCATAAGTTTGTTAAAAAACTTCATAACCAAAACAAACAGATAAGGGGACAATGGGTCCCCTGTCTAAACTCCTAGTTTGTTGTTTTTTTTGAAACACCTCACAATGCACAAAAAGGAGGATGTCAACATGTTCATTCAATGCACAAATCTTAGGAGAATTTGAAATAAATAGCCAATGTTCAATAAATCCCAAAATATGAAATCATATGCTTTCCACAAATCAATTAAAGTATATCTAGGACTCCTATTTTTCCTACCATAATCATGCATTAAGTTTTATGCTGACATGAGATATTATGCACTACTCCCTCAGTACTTTTTTACATGTCACTTAACCGAATTTTTTTGTCCACTTTTACCTGTCACTTACCAATTTTCAATGTGTATTTTTTTTTTAAAAAAAAAAGGATCGATAGTGGTTCCCCACTTCCCCCCTTGGTGGCCAGGGGCCGCACACCCCCTCCACTTTGATAGTGTTACGCCCATACTCACTGGGGGCCAGCTCACGCACACCTCCAGCGTATCTAAGCGTAAATGCGGTACCAACAGAGTTTGAACCCAGAACCTTGGGTTGTTAAACAACACCCAAGACCACTAGGCCAACACCTTGTTGGTTTTCAATGTGTATTTAATATCAACAACTACCTTAAAATGCCAAACATTAATCACTTCATTATCATAATCAATAAAGAATACATTTCTCACCAATAATCATCTAGCAATTTTACTTTTTGCACGAACTTTTTAAAAAAATTATTAACCACCTACCTATTAAATTTGTTCAACCGCTAGCATTAACTTCACCTTAATATACTCAAATTAACCTTAAACGACATGTATTAAAGGCCGGAGGAGTATGCTTCTACCTTCGATAATTGCTCCTTGACTATGATCAATCAAACTGTTCATTACTCCTTCCAGCCTATGACCTCTAAGATGATTTTATAAATTACATTGCAATAAGAGATGTCTTAATTTAGTTGCACTTATGGTAACCCTCTTTTTTTGAGATCAATGCAATGATGGCAGCATTAATGACTCTAGGCATAATAACATCAGGTACAAATTTTTTCACACCAAAACATACTTCTTTCCCCCACAATTTCCCAATTTTATTGAAAAATAAATAAATGTATAGTCATCAGGGTCAAGGGAAGTATTTAATCACTTCTTATTCATCAGAAGAGAAGTCATGAGTGAGGGCAGTGATCTGCTCTGAAGAGAGAAGGACCTCCCACGTCTAATTCACAGAGGGAGGCAAGTTCCCCTTGACTAGGGGTGTACAAAATTCGGCCCGGACTGAAAAATGATCCGGAACCGGATCGGATCAAAAGATTCCGGTCCGATCTTCGGTCCAGCAATTTTTGGGATTCCGGTTTGCGGTTCGGTCCGGACCGGAATGGACCGGTTTGGTAATTTTTTAATAAAAAGTTTTATTTTTATTAAAATGATTATATATATCTTATTTAATATATAAATGAAATTATTTTTGATTCACACTCTAATAAAATTTAATTAATTTTTCATTAATCCGGTCCGGTCCAAACTCAAAATTTTTCGATTCGGCCCGGTCCAGACCGATTCAAATCCGGTCCGGTCTTCAAGTCTCACAATTTCTCAATTCCGATTCTGGTCCAAACCGATTCCGGTCCGATCCGATTTTAGACCGGTGAACACCCCTACCCTTCACAGAGCAAGCTTTTTGAGTAAAAAAATCACTAGTCTTCTTTTGGATTTCTTCTTTACCCTCCAAAATTTGACATGCATTCTTTTTCTTTTTTGGCCATTTTGCAGAGCTGATATTTTCGCACAAAAACATAATGTTTGGATAGACTATATTGGAGAGTTGATGTTTCAAAATATTTTGGCTATGCCATGATGCCATCGTACATGGATAATTTATAAATTCGAATACTCCAGAACATAATTTGATTAAGAATTTCTCGTGGATGAATTTGGGTCCATCAACCTATTAAAATTTGAAGACAATGGCATTCTGTTGTCTTGAAATCCATCCAAATTCAGATCATTCTAGCACTCTATTAATGTTGTCTAAATATTCTTTCAACTCAGTCAATCACACATATTATGATTTGTAGTCACGGACTTTACTTTTGGCCGAATAAGAAGACAGTTGTGGATGATTTCCTCACGGGATTTTGTTTAGCATTTTTTTTTTTTGTCATTGGTCACATACCTCTTCATCATAATTGGTGGAGAAATATTTGTTGAAGGTATTACATGCATTTTCAATATATTCATATTTATGTATATTATTAGGATCTGATTCTATTGGTGGCGGTTTCACTGAGTGGACAGTAATCCCACGAAAAATGCACATGCCTGTGTAAAAAAAATAAAAAAATTATTCAACTAAATTTTTATTTTTCCCCCGTCAAATTCAACCAAAATTTTTCTTATGTAATTTTGTCCCCTCCGCCCGAAAAAAAATCCTGGATCCGTTACTGGACAGCGGGGACAGTTGTCGACCCAGGTTCTGACCAAAATGTTCATATTTTAGTGTAAAAATAATATTTTATTATTTTTTGTACCTCAAATTAAGTTAAAAATATTATATTTTTTATTTTTGTATCCTGAGTCAGTTTAAAAAAAATTATACTCCCAATTATTCTAAAAAAATATGATATTTTTTACTTTTGCACCTCATTCAGCTTAATAAAAAGATATTGTACCTCCGAAATAAAATTTCTAGTTCCGCCACTAGAATCTATGAATTGAGGGATTGTTAGACGACATTTCAACCACCAGATATCTCATGAGATAGATTACACAATTTATTGTGTTTCATTTATATCCATATTATTAATATTTTAAATGTTAAGCATGGATGACTTTCATTCAACCGATTACTGATGGTAAGGTTTTGTTTATGAGTTTAGTGAGAATGGAAAAAAAAGAAGAAGAATGTTTTTAAGTTGAGGATAAATTTGTAAGGATAAGAGTTAAAAATAATGAAATTACAAAAATAATCCTACATATAAAAATTAAAATTAAAAAATATAAAAAATATGAAGCGTTATTTTACGTGAAATTCCTTTCTTTCCTTCTAAATTCACCTAAATCGAATGGAAAGAAAACAGTATTTCATCCCTCCAAATGTCCTCAAATTTTTCCAACTTTCTTTTTAAAAAAAAAAAATTCAAGAACACTTATTTTCTTTTTTTTTTCTCATTCCTCTTTCAAAACTCACTCGAGAATAATATCTAAGACTTCTATACGGCCATGAACCGTCTAACACTTTTAAAACATTAAGTGCACGTTTGGTACACCGTATCATTTATACGTGTATTATTAATATTCATATGAATAATACCACCTATTGATGAGATACTATTAATACGGGTTTTCAAAAATAAACTTTCTCCTTCTGCATTATTAATATGTATTCATATTATGAACCAAACACATTATCATAATATTAATAATAACATCCAATTTCTAATAAATACAATCAAACAGAGGCTAACTACAATAGAGAATCCGAATTCATATTTGTAGCCACAAATTCATCATCCTTGAACTTCATTCTACATGTTAGCGTATAAGTTCTCACAACGTCAGTGATTGTGTCATATGCTTATTATTTTTTATTCATTTCAAGGAATAGAATTAAGCTCTTGGGTCTCGTATTTTCACTTGCCTAACAAACATGTTGGACCCTGCTTCTTGAACAGGTGAATTGAAAGTCACATAAATTTTGAATTAACGCTATCAAAGTATGCATGTGTACACGTTGCGTAACTAACCATAACCATAAACCATAACCATAACCATAACCGGGGGTGGTATCACTGGGTGGACAGTACGAACAATTATCACCAGATCCCAACCAAATAGTCATAATTTAATGTAAAAATAATATATTTTTTATTTTTGTACCCCTGTGTCTAAAAAATATTACATTTCTTATTTTTGTACCTCTAATTCAACTTAAATAATATTTTTTTTATACCTTAGTCCGTTTAAAAGACAAATTTATATCCCCAAACTAAAATTCCTTGTTCCGCGACTGACCATATCCATAACAGACGTTGTCAAATTTTTTTCCGTTGCGTCGGTTAGTTGGTGACCTTGACATCTGATTTCAGCTCTGCAACTAACATCATCGTTGTTAAATACTCACACACATTGAGGCGTCAGTGTCACTCGTCTCTACTATCTCGTTACCTAATCGAAACTAATTTTGACGAAAATGGTTACTCCGAAATTTACGTGTTGCCAATCACTTGCCTTGATTGACGAACTTAATGCAATTTATCTTTGATGCTTAATATGGATTGCTTCCACATTAGAAGCATTCTCTACTTCAATTTGTCGAGTACTCGGAATCTGAAAGCTCTTAGCTTTTGGTTAGCTGTCTCAACTCATCTCACTTCCTTCACCTCCAGTTCAGAGATGGGTGCTTTTGGAAGAAGTTGAGATAATAAGCTGAGACAATTTAAACAAATATCCTGCAAAAGATAAGAAACTCATGTGGTGACATGCAATGGGATAAAAATGTGACGACTTGTGCAGTTATAATTGTTTGACAATGTCAGTTGGAAGCTAGACGAACGTAATTCTCCATATCAGCTGATCCAAACTCAAACTACATTTGACAAAAGTAGATTAGATGCATCACATCATTAATGTTGTTGAAGGCCAATTAGGGTTCATTTTTTATTCTCTTCGGACCGTGAAGTGTCCAATTCTTTATGAATCACAGTCAGCCTTATCAATATTTGGGGTCTTTTTAATTACTTCTGTCTTGAGGGAGATATGAGGTTTATCTTTAATTATACATCATCGAATGACTCGTGAGATGATCTCTGTAAACAAACATATCTTTACTCAGTTCGAATATTCAATAATCCATGACATTCATCTCGAGATCTAGTATGATCCAAGGATCCCTCTGGTTCTATGTGCTCATTATCTAAGGGGTTAAGGAATCATCGTATAGCTAGCCCTGACTGGTGACTCATTTCGCATCGTTGGGGTCTCGTCACCATTTGAACGACGTTTGTAAGGTCGCCACCTTACGAAGACCTTCGAGGCTTGTTAGATTCTCGAAGCCCGCCCTCATGTCTCATATGAGTTGGACTCACTTAGGATTTACATCCGATTATTTACCCGGTGATGGCCGAACTCACCATCACTCCTCCTAAATAACTAATGGAGCTTCTCTCATTTGCTTATGAAGAAACAACAACATATTCTCTCCTTACATACTAGCTCTTTAATGACATCCACTTATCCGATTTATGTGATCCACCTATAGACTCATATTGAAATCTAATTTCGCAATAATACATCATCAAATACATTACTCAATAATTATGAAAATGCCACTGAAACAAAAAAAAGCATCAAATCTTGTCACAGATCTAATCTATGACACCATTCATCTGTTGGGTTTGGTTCTAAGACGAACTAAACTAAAAATAATTGATTTTTTTAGGTTTTTCGAACCTCAAATAAAAAATCAAACCATTTTACAATGATTTGATACTAAACTGAATGAATATATTTTGTTTCAATTCTCAGTCAAAAATTGAAAAACCAAATTACTGTAATTTTTTTCATATTGCTCATAGTAAACATGATTTGAGCACATAATATATATGGAAACCATTTAGAAATTTTAATTCTTTAATATTTTCCATGCAATTAATTGTAAAATATTGTATTATTCAATTTTAATCTCCAAATTATTTATGGTGGATGAAGTAGTTGAAGCTCACTGTTATCGTGTCACATTGTTACATACTCTTAAAACTAGAGGAATCAACCTAAAGTGAAGTCAAACGTATGCATCAGAAATATAATAGAGATTTTATTGAGTATACGTTTATGATAATGCATTATAATCTTAGTTATGAAAGTATGGTGAACGAAATAAAGTATCTAAATAAATTTATTTCTTTTTGACCTAAAAATTATATCTGATGTAGTTATTAGTTTTCTGTCAATCATTCTTTAGTGTAAAGGAACGAATGTTATTTCTCACTTAGCTTGTAAATTTTTTTTTTGTCTTCAGGTATCACACAAATTCTTCATTTTGATAGTAAAATCATTCTCGTTGCGCATCTGTTTATGCATGCGTACCTTTAATATATTGTTGCTCATATGGTATTATTAGAACTTGAACATCACCTTGACAATAGAGTCAGATTTGTTGTGGACTAACTCACGTGCACCTTTAAGTTGAGGGTTGTTAGACAATACTCAACCAATAAATCAACACTTTGTCGGCCAACAAATTTTTCTATTTTAAAATATCATTTATCATTATAGATTTATCCAATGGATTTCTGTTAAGTCAAGTAAATTTAAATATTTGAATTTGACTTTAGAGACCTAATTAATCAATTACTGAATTAGATCCAAAACATCAAGCCGGAAGCGATAATTTAAATGATGTAATTCCATGTGTAAATAAATTACTAATCTCTTATTGACATGTGTCCACAAATGCAACGCTCATGTCATCAAAATGAAAATACATCTTTAAACACAATGCTTTGTGTATTTTATCAAAATGAATAAATTATGAATTAAGTTAAAAGAATTGATGTCTAAAGCAGGGGCAGTGGCAGAAAATATTAAGAGGGATCATAATCTAAAAATTAAAATTTTACAATTTTTTATTGTCTAGTTTTAATTTGTGAGCTCATTTTGATTTTTAAGACGCTCATTATGACAATTGGTCTGAAGTATAACTTCAATTGAAGTTTCAAGCCAAAAACAATTGATCATAAACTAACACTAAGGCTGTGTTTGGTTAGAGAAAATATGGAGGAAAACAAATGAGAGTGAAAGTAAATTTTTCATGAAATTCATTTTATTTTTTTTCTGTTTGGTGTGAAAAAAAATTTATAATTTTTTTATATAAAATACACTTCATTTCCCTCAAATTTTTTCTAAACCAAACACTACCTAATAGTGTTTTTAGTTTAAGGGAAAATAGGGAGAAAAGGAAAATAAGAGAGAAAGTGAATTCCACATGAAATTCTTATCATTTTCATTTGTTTGGTTATGGATGGAAAATCCATAAAAAAGTGTTTAAATACTCGTTATTTTATTAAAATTTTCCGCCTCATTTTTTCATATAATTTTCCTTCCCTTAACTTTCCCTAAACTAAATAAGAAATCACTTCTCATTTTTTTCTCAAATTTTCTTTTCCTCAAATTTTCCGAAAACCAAACCCAACCTCAATAAATGGTTAGTATTTTAGTTCTTATCTATCAAAGATTTTTTTTTTCAAACTACTCTTTCTGTAATTTTTGTTATCATTTCTACCCTACCTTTTTATTTAATTATCATTCTCTCCTACTTAAAGAAAACCGCAGTTGTACACCACGGTTTTACTCAATAAAACCACAATTTCAAACCGGAGATTTATAAAAATTGCAACTGTGGTTTTTTTATCTTCTAAACTGGTGATTTTGTAAAAAAACAAAACCGTGATTGAAACTGCAATTTTTTCTAAGAAAACCGCGGTTTACAATTGTGATTTTTTTCAAATAGGGTATAATGATAATTACACAAAAAGCAGGGTAGAAAAGAAAAGAAAAGAAAAGTTGTAGAAAGGACAGTTTGAAATAAAAAATCATCTATCAAACTATGAAAACGATTTTCATACAAACTTCATTCATGTACAACATTCTATAAAAGTTCTAAGGGTAGGTTTGGTAGCAATTCCAATATTAATAGTAACGAAATAAATAATTTCACCTATTTTGGTGGGATAAATAATTCTGATTTTTAAAAGTAAAATCTATCTCTTTTGATTATTAATACTTATCCTAGTTTGAACCAAATACGTTAGTGTTTTATTAACTATTCAATCCCACTCTTAGTCCCGACTATCAAATATGGGCTAATATTTTTTCAACATCATCCTTTATCACACCGGCGGACTTCTAATATAAAATATTTTTGAGGACATAAACAGATTTTGTTACTTATTTTGTATATTAGTTTTCAAACGTGCATTCAAAAGATTATATTACTTGTTTATAATGAATTAATTTATTCTAATGAGACATTTCAAAATGCGTTAAAATTTATATAAAAAAAGTAAAAATATGAATGACCATTTATAAAAGAGTTAGTTATAATTCAATATTGAAATCATAGTTATCAGAACCGGACCGGAGGTCGAACCGTCAGGACTCCGGTTCCCGGTTTTCCGGTTGAACAGGCGGTTCAAACCGGTTCGACCGTCGGTTCATTTAAATGTAATTATTACTAAATATCACATTTAGTTTGGTAGTTATCCTGAAAATAACAAAATAACTTGATGATCTATTGGTTAGAGCTTCCGCATGGAAGCCCAAAAGGCTGGGTTCGAATCTCAGCTGAAGCATTTTAATAAAATAAATTTTTGACTATTAATGATATGGTAGAGTACTCTCTCAAGTAGAATTTTTACTTGAAAGCATCCAAATTTAATTTTATATAACAAATAAAAATCGATAAAAAAATACAGTACAGTAGTCAACTATATGATTGATTAGTTGCATGACGATTTAAATGATTAAAAATAAATAATATGCAGGGCACGACATAAAATACTGATATAGTTGTCTAATTAAAAAACAACAAAAAGAATTCAATAATGCAGGCTGATGGATGTGAAATTGCAACCCCCGCAGCCATTACAATCCAACACCAGCAACAGATGCTGTAGAAGCAACAAATTTCTTCTCGTCTCAGAGCTTCAAATAAACACAAACTTGCCCACTTGTTTTGATTCCACGCATATTTTGTATATTATTCGATTTTTACAAGTTCATAAGAGTGTCCATATTAAGAGGAGTATCAAAGCGGTACCACTAGATGGATAGCAAACAGCCTGAGACGATTGTCCACTCAAATCGAGCCCAAATTACTTTCAATTCAGTATAAAAATAATGTATTTCGTATTTTTGTATCCTCAATTTAGTTTAAAATATAATATTATTATTTTGCACCCCAGTTCAGCTTAAAAATATTGTCTTCTTTCCCTATTCAACTTATAAATATTGTATTTTTTACTTTTACATCTTCATTTCAATAATATATTTTATTTTTACCTAAAATAAAAATTATAGTTTCGTCCCTGCCTCTCGCTCTAAATTTTTTTCTATTTTATATATTCAACCATTTTTCCCCCTCTCCATCCTAAAGTAAAGTATCAAATTTCACACACTTATTTATTTGTTCGCACTAGAATTGTGAGTATTGGCAAAAAATTTTCATTAATCTGAGTAATGCGTTGTGATAAGAATATGAAATTTTAATTAAAATCTTTTAAATTTTCACACTAAAAATTCCATTTTAGAAGTAATGGACAAATTTAGAAAAATTGTTAAGAAGGGTCAATTAGCAAAATATTACATTAAGTGAGTATATATAATGTATATTTTCAATTTTAGAGTGGTCAATTTGATTTTTAGAGAATTAACTATGTTCATTTTTAAACTTCATTACCTAAAATAATACATAAAAATAAAAATAAAAATTAGAGTGGTCATATGGCCCCCTCTTCCACTCTTAGGTAATGTTCCCGAGTTGGATTTATGAGAGTAAAGAGAAGGAAAGAGTTGCTCCCGAGTTTTTTTTAAAGAGAGTATCTGAAAGGATTTGGAGGGATAAAACACTTCTTTTCTTTTCCATCTGATTTGGGTGGATTTAGAAGAAAAATGAGAGATTCTTCGTAAAATGACGGTTCTGCCCTCTCCTCCTTCATATTTCTATTTTTTAATTTTATATGTAGGGTTATTTTAGTAATTTCATTATTTTTTTTATTCGTATCCTATTAAATCTCTTCTAAACTCAGAAACACATATTTTTCTTTCCCCCTTAAATCTTTTTTTTTTCCAAATTCTTTCTTTTCTTCTCTTCCGAAACTCGGAAACAAAACCTTAATTCACCACTATTCTTTCATACAATTTTTCAAGAGGCTCCGTGTCACATTTTAAGTTTGAGATGGAACCGCAAAACGAAAATAGTGAAAATAGAGATACAAATATAGTTATTATAATTTGTGAATTCACTATAATTAAAGTATTAATTGAACATTAATTACAACTTAAATAAATGAAATCTGGAAGATTGTCGAACTCAAATCCAAGATTTTACAATTACAAAAGAGTGTTCCTACAATCAACCCAATTAATCTTTTTTTATATATATTGATTTTGGTATGAAATATTTCAATTATTATTTATAATTAGACCGTAATTGAATCTGTTCGAATTACCAATTTAATTAAAAAACTGGAAACCAGAACCTGATCGATTCGGTTTCCATTCTAATTCTGATAACGATGTAGATGTACGGAGGACTTACAATGCTCCTAAAATAAATTGTATTTATTTATTTATTTAATTTGAATTTGGAGAAGTGCATATTTTCTTTTGGATCGATTTGAATTTGAGTTACTCATGTGCCCGTTATTGCTAAATTAACAGTCAGCCGACCCAACCCCTACCCAATTATATATGCACAGATAAAAAAAATTAAAATAAGTTAGTGTTTTTGTAATCGAGTGGCATCCTTCAATTGTTAAATAATCATTGTGATTATTTATAGTGTTGAATCATTATCTTTTCTTATCTATCTACACACTCTCTAACTTGCTAGCTCAGTGGGTCGAAGCGTGCAGCTAAAACAACACCCGAAATGTCAAACAAAGTTTGCGTAGTGGACACTGACTTAAATTAATGGCTTTCACTTGCCCAAAAATCAAACAAAAACGCTCACAACAAAAAATATATATAAAAACGAAGATGAAACAAAATCCAAAGGAACAAGAGAAATTCTTCCGTGGATATGGTCCTCTCCTACTAATCACTTACGAGCTGTCACGTGATAGTTTGATTAGTCATTTGTTACATGAAAAAATCAAAAAAAAATATTGAATCAATACATACTTACCACGTGTCATTTTGACTTTTCAACACAACACGTGACATATTCTTAGTAATAATGTTGATGATCCATTTGGTGTACCATGTCCGGCCATGAATTTCTGAAGGAACACCCCCACCCCATATATCTTCTTCAGCCTCTCTATATAAACTCCTTACTTTCATCCCTCAAAACTCATCTCACAACTAAACTCTCCATCATGCCCACCACCACCCACCTCTTCCTCGTCCTCGCCATTTCGGTCCTCCTCCACGCCTATTCAGGTGATAACACAACTGATTCTGCTACCTGCATTTACACTCAATCTGCACACTCAGAGGCTCAGAGCTACCTAAACTAATATATCTGTGTGTGTTTCTTTTTGTGAGCAGCGAAATGTGAGCTTCAGTTGAATTACTACGCTAAATCTTGCCCTGATGCGGAGGACGTTATAAAGAAAGAGGTGGTGAAGCTCTACAATGAACATGGAAACACAGCTGTTTCCTGGGTCAGGAACCTCTTCCATGATTGCGTTGTCCAGGTTATTTCACTGATCAAGTTTTTGGATTATTGTATCTAGCTGCTTTCCTTTATCATATTTCTCTTTGGTGCTGGATATATATTATTTGTGGGGGTGATTGCAGTCATGTGACGCCTCATTGTTGTTGGAATCAATAAATGGGGTTCAATCTGAACAAGAATCCGATAGGAGTTTCGGGATGAGAAACTTCAAGTATGTAAACACCATCAAAGCAGCGGTCGAAAGGCGATGCCCTTCCACGGTTTCTTGCGCTGATATTGTCGCTCTGTCTGCTAGAGATGGCATTGTCATGGTAACTTAATGCTTCTTCATTTCTTTGCTCTATTCTTCTTCAAGTCAGATCCGATATGTGGCTGAGCCTCTGATACTTAGTGCTTCTACTTGTACCTGAGCGCAGCTAGGGGGGCCTCGAGCAGAGATGAAAACAGGGCGAAGAGACGCCACAGAGAGCCATTTGAATGTGGTTGACGAGCTTATCCCGAATCACAATGATTCAACTTCATCAGTCCTGTCTCGGTTCCAGTCCATCGGGCTCGAAACAGAAGAGATAGTCGCGCTTTTGGGTGCTCACTCGGTGGGCAGGGTTCATTGCAAGAATCTCGTCCAAAGACTCTACCCTTCAGCAGATCCAACTCTGGACCCTGACTACGCCGAGTACCTAAAGGGCCGCTGCCCCACGCCAAACCCTGATCCAGCTGAAGTGCTCTACTCCAGAAATGACCGTGAGACCCCCATGATCATCGACAACTACTACTACAAGAACTTGTTGAGCCACAAGGGCCTACTGCTGGTGGACCAACAGCTTGCTTCCGACCCGAGAACTTCCCCGTATGTTCAGAAGTTCGCTGGGGATAATGGCTACTTCCACGACCAGTTTGCGAGGGCCGTGTTGAAGCTTTCCGAGAACAGTCCGCTGACCGGTGACCAAGGCGAAATCAGGAAGGATTGCCGGTTTGTTAACAGTGACTGAATGATGCATACGCTGCTGGTTTGGAGGTGTGCAAAACCAGCAGCTTGTGGTATTACACATAATCAAAGTGTCTGAAGTGATTGGCATAATAATATAAAAGCGTGTGTCATCCGCTGGCTTTGAATCTAAGTACCTTTCAGCTCCGATTCCGGGGACACAAAACACATCCTTAAAGAAGGGTGTATTTTATCTAAAAATGAAAAAACACTTAAGTCCTGTTTTGTTGCACTTAATGAGCTCTATCAAGAGGTTGTCTCTTAAGTATTAGACACCATCAATCTTGACTGCATCGCCGTAACATCTTTCCCACTTCAAGCTTGAGCTGTTAAAGAGTAGCATATAAGTCCAAAATCAGCCAAGTTACACTAACTTGAAGAGGGTGTACAAAATTCGGTCTGATTGATTTCGGTCCGT
Organism: Kalanchoe fedtschenkoi; assembly: GCA_002312845.1. NCBI lineage: Eukaryota > Viridiplantae > Streptophyta > Magnoliopsida > Saxifragales > Crassulaceae > Kalanchoe > Kalanchoe fedtschenkoi. The sequence continues at coordinate 3,665,332 of NQLW01000058.1, forward strand.
TCTTCGATTTATCAAATTTTGTATATTTTGATTTTTGGTCTGGTTCAGTTTAAATCCGAAAATTCTTATCTGAATCGGAATGGACCAAAATGGACCGCTTCTATAATTTTTTAAAAAGATATAATACTTTTAATATAATAATTAAATGTATCTTATTTATTATAAAAATAAAAATATTTTTGTATTAATATTCTAATAAAAATTAATTATTTTTTTATGAATCCGGTCAAAATCAAGAATTTTTCGATCCGATCCGATTCAGACTGATCTGCTCTTCAATTTATGAGAATTTTTTATTCCTAATTCTAGTACAAATCGGTTCCGGTCCGGTTGAGGATCGATTCACGCCCTAGTCAACAGATTAAAATGGAGGCAAAGAGTTAAGTTATATAAGAACCTTTACAATTACAATTAAGATTAAGCTAGAACCCTTAACTGAAGCTATTACGTGTTAGGTCAACATTTGGTTTTGAGGGCCATCACAGCCGCCTCAGGGGTCTTTTATTTCCTAATATCTCCTTCTTTTCTTTTTTTTCGTTCATTTCTATCTTTATCTCTAGATTGGTCTTTAGCATACGTTTTGAAACTCGGAGTTCAACATTAAAAGTATGTATTTATCGGAATAAAAAATAGATAAAAGACCGCCACAGTTTCAAAATATTCAAAAATAAATACATTTTTAATTTAATGTTTTTTAAGAGTCACGGGATATGGGTGATCTCATATAAGTTAGATAAGAGATCAAGCTTAATATTATTATTTTACTATCGTTTGAGTGTGTTATGATATTCAGACCATGGCATAGTAATTAAAGTCAACCTCCAAAAACATATCTAATCCTGGCCCCTACTTCCAATTCCTCCAACCCTTCTCGATCTATCCTAGAAGCTCATGCGTGATAATTATCTATTGTGGAAAGCTCAAGTGTTCCCATCTATTAGATGAGCTAAACTTGTTGGCATCATTAATTATTCTTCTTCGGCGCCAGCGAAGACTATTGATGTCATAAAAATGACAAAATCAAGACGATAGTCACAAATCCAAAGTACGATTCATGGCTAGTGCAAGATCAGCAAGTCTTTAGATTCCTGCACAGTTCTCTTAATAAAGAGGTTTTAGGGCAAATGACAAGGCTGGACTCGGCGGCAAAAGTCTGGACTGTCCTAAAGACATTGTTTCCTGCACTATCTCGTGTGTGGATGACCATTCTACATATGCAACTTGCAAACCTCAATAAAGGGAGCATGTGCACCGTAGTGCACTTCAACAAAATGAAGGTGCTTGAATATGAACTGGTTGTTGTTGGTAAGTCCGTCGACCATGATGAGATTGTGTCATTCCTTCTGCTTGGTGTGGATTTTGACTATAATCCAATTGTATCATATGTCTTATATAGGTTGGACATATACGATCCCTCTCAATGAATTGTATGCCCGGATCATGACTTACAAGATGCTACAAGAGCATAACACAAACAAACATTTTCAATCGTCTGCGAATGTAATTTCACATTGTCGCGGTAGCTTGCGCGACCGTGATGGAAATTGTGTGTGTGGGCGAAGTAGACGTAGCACTTGAGGCTAGGCCTTCTCTTAAGGACAAGATGGAAAGTCTGAGTACCAAACTTACTATATTTCAAACCACATAGAATAATATAATTTAAATGCTCTGATACTCTGTTAGATTAATTGGATCTACACTCAAAACCAATTAATAATGAGTGAGAGAGCCTAACTATATATTAGGATTATCTTAGAGCTTTGATACAATGTCTTTGGGCTGTCTTATGAAAATAAATTTATAATTACCTGGCTCACTAGCTAGCAGTAAGTTCAGATCGATCTACTGAGACTAAGTTCATGACACGTTAGTAACTTGACAATCTGATAAATAAAAAGACTCAATTTATTAGGGGTTTTGGATTGAGAAGTTTTGTTGCTTCAATCTGCACATGAAGTAAAAATATCAGTAGATAGACAATGTAGCTCAAGTGACTTGACTTGTGAGATTATTAATCATTGATGTGAATGATGAAATCTTCATTATGAATTGAATTCAGCAAAATATACATCACATATCCACTATTCTGAGGTTACTTAGCGGCAATGTGACTGGGTGTAAATAATTGTTCCTACTCGACATTCATCTTACCCTTTAGCCAATGATATGAATTTTATATGTCTAGTATATATTGATTAGGTTGTCAGCCTAGCAAAAGACATACACAGTTGAGCTAATGTGATATAGACTTCAATTTAGATGACTTGGATCTACTCTGGGATGAGATCTCTTGTTGCTTTCTACTACTCCTTTGAAGATTATCGCGTCACATATTGAAAACACAGAACCAGAACCTAAAGGTGCGCACACTCCAAAGACTCATATGAATAAACTCAGAGTTCAAAAGTTTGAATATGATTGGATTTGGATCTACCTGCCCTATTTGACAACACTAATTCATTTAAGGGAAAATTCAAAGAGGAACTTCAAACTACCATGCTCTACTCAATTGCGACCTGAGCTATCATGTTTTCCAAATAATATGTAAATTGTTAGTTTTATAACGGAAATTCTAACATCGTCAATCTAAATTAAAGATTGTTAACTCTATTAAAAGAATAAAAAATAAAAAATTGTATTACTTGCACCATCTCTCGATTAGCCCTCATCTCCTCCCAATTAGAGTCTCTCCTCTAATTCTGGCATTACCTAATTCCATGACCTGGCTTCCTCCGCTATTCCCATTCCCAATGAGCCACTAGTCTCACCCTCAACCTTGATTTTTTTTACTAAAATACTAACATGTTGTTTGATTTTGTTGATGAGTTGATTAGAGCCGCTGACTATTTTTACTCAAGTGAGCTTCAACCCGCTTACACCCCTTCAGATGTTCTCCAATTTCACCAAAAATCAAGTCGTGCTTGAATCCATCAAGTCCTCCTTATTTGTCCACATCGTTGATTTTGAGATCGAACTCGGCAGATAATATCATGTGAGAAAATACCAACTGATTGCTCATGTCCAAGCATAGCCGCCCGTCGATTTATATCACTGCAATTGTGGAGGAAGAATTCGGAAGGAGTCGAGGTTGGTCCATGACAATCTCTGCCATTTCGCTCATGATCTACAAATCTGGTTTTGAATTAATCTCCTCTCTCTGAAGTTTCAAGATGGTGTTTAAAAACTTCACCGATTTCACCGACAACGAGAAGACGACCATTTGTTTAACTTTGATAACTTTCCACGACAACATGAGAGCCAAATTCGTGATCATTCTCCGCCTTACCATCATGACATTATCATTTTGGTAACCAATGAGGAGTTGATGGCGCTAGAAACGGTGTCATTTTGGGATTGTATTTTTTATTTTTAATTTGAATTGACAGTGTTAGAATTTCAGTAAAAAACTAATGGTTTGCATCTTATTTAGAAAACATGATAGTTTGAACTGCAATTGGGTAGAGCGCGGTAGTTCAGAGCCCATTTTAGATTCTTTTCCTTCATTTAACTCAGTCATTTTCTTTTACTTGTATAAATAACCTTAGCAGCTGAATTCATTTTGTTGTTTTGAATTTTTTTATTACAACAACAATTTGAAGATCTTTTATTTTTAACATATGTTTATGAGTATATGTTGGAGTTATATATATGCTTTTGTCTTTGACTTATATATTTCATGTGTTATATATAGATTTTTCTATACGATTTGAGTGCTACAATGACAAATTTTTTTGGAGGTTCATGATTAAGTCGCCAATTTGTTGTCGAGCATATAAAGACTGTAATGGTAAATGATGTAACTTACTGATTTTTAGGGCTTTTTAGTGAATTCTAATCACTTACAAAGATTATATCATTTTGTTCCGTGGGAAACACATGTTACATTGTGATGCATGAAATGTGTATGGTTGAAACCTATTAAAACAGGCTTTAAAATGTGATTTTATGAGCCAAAATGACTTTTGTAGTGGGAATCGGTGTAAATAAATTTAATATAAAAATCACACTTTCGATGACGTTTTTTTGTTGTAAGCGTCGTCTACAGTATACACATATTTTTTTAGAAATAAATAAATCAATAAATGAAGAAACTTTTTCGTGATAAGCATCGTCCATTGTATGGACTTTAGACGATGCTTATACTCTATGAGCATCGTTTAATGTATAAACATTAGACAGTTCTTATTACACTTAAGCGATATCGTTATGCTATACATAGACAATGTTTATGAAGTACAGATGTCGTATAGGGCCTACTTATTAGACAACACTTGTAACAAGAAAGTATCATTTGATAAGTATACTTTAGACGATGCTTGAAACCATAAATTTACTATGACGCTTAGAAAGAAAGCACTTCTTAAGCGTCGCCTTATGTCGTGGCGGAGCCACGTTGATCCAAGGGGGGGCCAGAAGGCCCCTCTTAGATTTTCAATTTAGTACAAATAAATTTATTTGTTTATGTTATTATTTAAATACACAAAATGCAAAATTGACCTCTCCAAAATTATAATTAAACATTTACTCTTTTTTAATTTAAAAGTATATAATAATCTAATATTTAAGTGCATTAGTTTTAATTTATGTCCATATATATATATAATTTTATTAGTGTTTTAGTATAATCAAATGTTTTACCCCTCTTAATTTTACACGTTGATCCTCTATTGATCTAATGCACAAAATAAGCGCAGTCCGCAGTAATAAATAGCAAAAAAAAAAAAAAAAAAAACCAGTGCCTGAAATGCAAGCACCTGTCTTATGTAAATGCTGTTAAATGACAGTTTTACACTAGTGTCTTAATTTTGGATTTACGTGAAACCATGGTTCATCTTGATCCCGTTGTATTAAATGAAGAAGAATACGTAAAAGAAATTAGGAGAAGAAATCCGGTTATAATTCATACGTTTAAGATAAAAAAGAGAAATTGAATAAAAAAAAGCTTTTCCAAATTATTTTAAGACAAAAATCATCAAGGGGTCTTGAACTATCAAGTCATACTCAATTACAGTCCGAACTATCATAGTTATCAAATAAGATAAAAATCATTAATTTTTCTTGACGCCATTAATTTTTCTTAACATTATTAGGTAAACATTAAACTCTGTTAAACCTGTGCTACAAAATAAATAAATCTAGACCCCATAAAAATCTTTATCTCCTCAATCGATCTACAGTGCCGTCAGCTGCCAAGAAGGGAACGTTCAGATGGGTAACAATGTAATCGATCAAAAATTGGTGAGGGATAATTTCGCACTGGAGAAAAACTTGCACGAGCCAGAGAAAAGAAGAACAAAGAGATGATGAGATGGAGAGTTTATGTTGGGTCAACATTTGTTATTTTCAACTCATGTTTAAAAGTTTACTATTCACTACGATGTCAACAAAAACGGTTTGCATTTTATTTGATAAAATTTATAGTTCGAATTATAATTAAATAAGGATGATAATTCGGAACCCTTTAAAATTTCTTTCCTTTTCTTAATAATTAAACTAGTCACTATAGTTACAACACGCCACTTTGATGAGGTTAAGATTTTGTTAAGCAGCTTAATTTACCAACGAATGTTTTTTTTCAGATAACTTTATCAACTTCCTTAATCAAAGAGTGTTTATTATATTTTTTTCCCGAAAGCAATACTTTAAAATTTTGATTTTGGAAATTCGAACGTCGAACCGAATAAAACGTTGGATTTTCAGCACAAGCTTGAATCTACATAAATTTATGCCTACTTAATTAGTTGTTTTTCCAACATAGAGATTAAACTAAATAGTAAATGCAAATGACGGACGAGAGATAAAACCAAAGAGAATTTAGGGTCCAAAATCACCAAGTAATGGAGCAAACCAGACATTTATTCAGTCATCTTCTAAAAGTCATATCTACATTCACTCAATTTCATCTCATGTTAATATTCGTGTCCATTTTCTTACTAAATTTAAACTCCATTTCTTAAGATAATTTTTACTCACGGTCATCTCCCGAATCTGCCTTGATTATAACCCTCAAAATCATATGAAATTTACTTTAAACTAAATTCTTATTCCTATTCCTGTGAGAGCTCCTAACTAGAGTCTTCTCTCCCTTTTTTTCTTCTAGTTTAACTCCTTAAGTTGATGTCATCTACCATTATAAAAGATCAGCGTCTGTCCGTACTACGTTCCCGGTCACGTGACACACCCCACCTCCAACCACGCCCAGTCCCCCCAACCGTTCTCTCCTGCCCACCTCCACCACACCTCGCAATCCCGGTCGCCGCTATCAATAGATCCAGTTGGGGAGAGGCGACGTCTGGGCAGCGGAGAGGCGACATCTGGGCAAACGGGCGAGGTGTGACGGTGAACGAGCGCCTAAATGTCCGGATCTAGCGAACGAGCGTCTAGATAGATCTGGACTGCTCTATGCCCTCCCCGGCGCCGGCCGCGGCCGGTGAGCTCCAACCAGACCTCCCTCACAGCTCCAACGACATTCTCCAACAGCCCCCTCCATCCAACCGGGGTCTGTCCATACGAAGCTTCCGGTCACTCTTTATTACCGCCTGTCGAAACGACGGATACCAATTTTAGAGAAACATTGTTAATTAAAAATTGATTAATAAAATATGAAACTGCGTCGTTCCATATTACACAGCCGTCTCCTCCCTTCGCGAAGCTGCAACTCCAACCCTAAACACGATATTGTTCGGCTGGCCAGCAGCGCATTTTTCGCGAGCGGCGATCAAGATGAGTGGGTACATGAGCCGCCTCTTCCCCAAATCCAACTCCAGCCTCCTCCTCCAATCCGGAACCGCTCTCAAATCCACCGTCCATCGACTCCGGGACGACAAGTACCTCGTCGACTCCGGGATTGCCGCCCCCAAGCTCTGCCTGCGGGACGCCCTCACTCTCGTTCCCTCCGACAAATCCGTCTCCACATTCCATAACAAAGTCGGCTTCATGGGCCCAGCCGGCGCCGAAACCGAGGTCAACCGTAGCTTTCTAGAAAGGTATTTCATCGACATAGTCGCTGGCGACGACACCGCCAAGGCCACGGCTACTGCTAGGGTTTTCGACTTGATCGGATCCGTAGATGAGTCCGGATCCGCGGATGAGCCCTTGCTCCTGCTTCCCAGGAAGTATAGGCAGAAGCAAGCTTTGATGGAGTTGAATAAGCTTTGGAGGCAGAACAAAAAGGTGAACGGGTTTATCTTGGAGAAAGTTAGAGGTGGCTATCTGGTAGCCATTGGAGGCTATATTGCCTTCCTCAAGTTTCGTCCTCTTATCAACCAGAAGATACTCTCCAGCTGCTCATTCACCATCTCCAGTATAGGTTACATTGGCAAGAGGCCCGATATACTTGTCTTCTGATACATTTCTAACACAATGCTGCTGCAGATCAACTCGGGTCAGCATTTTGCTTTTGTTATCTTAGTGTTTTTTATTCAATGGCTTTTGAATTTCTGTACACACACTTTATAGTTTATACTCTTCACTTGGGTGTTTTGTTGTGTCCAAATTTTGATAGCACTTAATGTGCTAATAATCTGAATTTTTTTTTGGAGAGTAATGCTTTAGATACTAGTGTTCGAGACTGTTTCGTTGTGTTTGGTTTAGGAAAATTTTGAGGGAAAGAAAATGAATTTCATTGTGAATTTCATTTGGTTTTGCTTTGTTTGGTTTGTAATGGAGAAACTGAATGAAATTTTCAAAATTTATTTTAATTTACCTTTACTTTCCTTCTAATTTTCCATCCAATTTTCTTTCCCACAAATTTTCTTTAAACCAAATATGAAATTCTTCTAACTTTCCCTTAAATTTTTCTTCCCATCTAATTTTTCCTAACCAAACACAGCCTTACAGATTAGAGATCAAATTGAAATAGTATGCTAACAAAAATTGCATTGGAAAATATTAATATGCTATATACATCCTGGCTTCCTTATCTTTTATGATTTAGTATGTGTCCTCCGTATTGCTGTCAAATGAAACTGCTCAATTCAGCTAACCCTGCAACCAAGAAGTAGATTTTGATAAAAGTAATGGTTTGTTCTACTGATCTATGTTCGATTCATCTCTTACTAATTGAACATTCTTAGTTAGCTGGTGTCTTTGTCAAAACCCTCCCCTGGGCATTGGTTATATTCTACCTGTGAAAGTCCCCAAATATTTCTGTTTAGTGATGCAATAAGATAAGGACTTGAGAGTTTCAGTATGAATTTTTAAATATTAAATCTATTTTAATTTTTTCATAGTTTGAGGTAAATTCATATGAACTCAACAAAATTTGGTCAGTAACACCTCATATATCATTGGACTTTCTCACTTATTGCTAATAGTTACTCACTAGTTTCTTTCTGCTATCACTTATGCCAATGAAGAGTCAGATGGTGCCTGATTTATTATAGTATATTTGAGTAGAATTCAACAGTCATTAGTGTAAATGAGACTGAGTGGTGAGTACTCAACAGAAGAGGTAATTGAGTAAAGACATTGTAGCCTTGGATCATCATTCCTCCAGCGGTGGGTTGTTCATAGCTTTTTCTATAGGATTATAATCTTATGTTGAACTTTGCAAATTGGTTTCCTTTTTGAGACATTTGAGTGAATGTCTCACGGACATAATAACTGGTAGTCTGGAACTCATTGGTTGTTAGTTTCAGTTTCAGATAATAACTCATTTCGTAATTGTAACCTCATGGTGCAGATGTATTGATATCCGATGTTTCTCTGTAAATAGTACGAAAAATGGCCTGCAAAAGAAAAGGGAGGCAAGGTGGACACTGCCCAATTCCTCTCGTTGAGTTGCCATAACTTAGATTCTGTAGAATATCATTAATAAAAATGTTGTATGGTGACTTTGTTCAGTTCTTTTATTTATTTTGTTGGCAGTGGCTGTTTATGGCTGTATTGTGTCACACTCTTTGGGAAAATATAATCCTCTATTATGCATGAGTTCTCAGTATTAGAAACCTAATTCATAACACTTTATCACTGATGACAACTTGCTGCCGTAGAGGAGGGATATAAATAAAGCTGCAACCTTATTGCCACGTCCAGTTCAGATAACTACTTTTCACTTTCACGGGTCTTGTTCTCTGTTTTATTTAGTTTTCGCATTCGAGGCATCTAGGTCAATTTTGCGAGCAGTTTTGTGACTCTACATGCAAAGCTCGGTACAGACTCATCTTTCTTTTATATTTGGGCGACTTTGTGAGTCGCTCCTCCAGTGCTCTAAAAATTATCATTCCAGATCGATTAATTGCAGATTAATCTTAGGCGGTATTGAAACGTTCTGTTTAGCCGTCTAGCTGATTAATTGTTCAAGATTTAATTTTTTTTATGAAAATAATAATTTTTAAACATATATGTTTGTAATTAAGTATTAAATTTATTATTAATATATATAACTCAGATTAATTATTCAATTAGTCGTTCTGATTTATTGCCACCTAACCAATTAATTGTTAGGCGTTGTGCTCACCACCTAATGTTTTTCAGAACATTAGCTCCTTGTATCTCTGCGTGCAGGTTCAGACCTGACCTGACTCATCATGGGCTTCAGGCAAAGGCCTTTTTGTTTGTAGATTCTACTATGAAATAATGAAAAATTAAATTTAGTACACTAAAGTATTGTTCTGTAAAATTAAGACTTAAATGCTAAATACTGTATGAAAATCTGAATGGTCAAATCACGTCTGATTGTTGAATGATTTATTTTCATTTGATAATTTATTTTTTAAGTATCTTAATATATAATGATTTATTAATATAAAATTAAATTAAAATAATAAATTTACAACATAAAAATAAAAATAAAATTTGTAATCATGTTATAAAAATATTATTTATTTATGAAGTGTGTGATATTCTGATTGAAGAAACTAGATGCGGTCGACATTGATGTGATCCTGATTGAAGTACAAACCGGACAAAGTTGATTTCAGAAAGATATGAAAAATATAAATAGATAATTATAATAATCGTACAGATGTCGCCTTTGAATGATTTAGATATAAAATTGGTAACAAATCATTCAGATTTTCTAAACATTCATTAAGAGAAAAAGAACAAATACTCGGTTCACTGAATGCTTAATATAATAAAAGATCACCCCTTAATAGAGCTCAATAAGTATAACAAAACAAGGTCTAAATCTCGTACCATAGACTTGTAGACACAATAACTTACTTATTACAAATGCTTAGTATGGTTTACTTGCTTACAAAACTCACTTAATATATATTCATTTTTAACTTCTTCTTTTTTTCTGCTGCAGATGGCCATGGATTTTGTGGCCGCCCACATAGGACATCTGGAGGGTCGGGTCTGCCTACATGAGTCTCTCATATTCTCAGATTGTGATGTTCTTTCTTATAATTTTACATAAACCTTCTTTATAATGTCATGAATCTGAACATTCAATCCTTACTAATAATTTTTTTTTTTAAAAAAAATAAGTTTCGTGTTTCAACTATTATCTGTTTTGGTAAGGAAATGAGTGGGGTTGAAGCAGAAACTAACGTCGTTTTGATACATGTGTCCATATTCGACAAGTGTTAATCCGAAAAAATGCCGTCAATTTTGCATTTTATCAGAAACATGTAGTTTCGATTTTGGAAACAATAAAACAACTTCATTGAAAACAAAGTAGTAGCTGACCAACACATGAGATTGTCGTTACCGATTAAAACATTGTGGTTCTAATTTTGAAAATCACGTGGTTTTTCCTGAGAATGGCTTATAGCATGTCACGATGTTGTTTCATATGCTAACCTATTTATGGCCCATCATTTCGAAAACAGCCCATGAGTTTGTGTTTTTAGTGGCGTAGCCGTCTTCTTTTCTTCAGACGATCTTGTTTATGTTTTTAACAGTGTTGCATGTTGCCCGTTGTTCAATATTGTTTTTTTTAAAAAATAAAAATTAGTTGTCTTCTAAGTGACTGTGTAATTAAAGTTAAAATGTGCAAGTTATATATCGATTAACATTGTACAACAATTACATTTGTATTTTTTAAATGTAACATTTGGAATCGAATACCAAGCTTAAATGTTAAAATCCAATGCTATTAATAGTCATCGAAATATAGAAAAATTCTTAATGACATTTGGGGATGCTTAGAGGCAATTTTGAATTTAATTTAAAATTTGAACATCATGGTGTTCTAATAATAAACTTTACACCATTATTTATCTTCTTTAACCAATACGGGGAAAAAATGAATGGACTTTCTCACAATTTTCCTACATTGTTAAAACTTGATTAGTACGTAATATATGTATATATATACAATTACTTATCACCTATGCAATCCATATTCTCATCATGTGCTCTTATGATTTAAATTAATCTCAAATGTGTGTAGATGATAATTTTATATTAAGGGCAAGTTCTGTATGTTATTCATTCCCTTTCCTTTTCTCTCTTTCCCTTTCCTCTTATTTCCTCTCCTTCCCTTTCCCTTCTCTCCAAACTCTGGAACAGAGCCTAAGAGATCGAGGAGAATTGGCGTGAGAATTGAGATGGATGCTCCTAGATCTAGAAATAAGGGATTAGGGAGAAAAGAGATATGAAATGCATATTGGCGTGAGAATTGGGGGGAGATAATTGCTCTTTCCAAATAAATAAAAGAATTCATAAATATATATATATATATATATATATATATATATATATATATATATATATATATTACTAAACATAACTACCAAGTATAATAAATAAAGTTAAAAATAAGGAAATCATATAATTAAAACACAATCGTTTTATATACAGAATGATTGGTTCAGAATAGTCCACAAGATATTCAACTTAAGGGGATTCTCAACTGATCCACCCTCTAAATCTACAAAATGTCATTATTATTTAGTAGACCCATCTTAAAATTTTTTGTTGAACCGCCCCAAATCCCTCCAAACAACAACATAAAAAAATTCGAAAACAACCTTCCCAAATCATTCCCTTACCTCTTACCTGTTACCTTACCTTGCCTTTGTCTTTTAAAACTAACTCCGGAACACAGCACTGGCATGAGTGTTTCCTCCAAGAAAAAAAAACCTATGGCAGAGCATTAGAGCAATCTGACCTTGCCATAGATGGGCCTTAGGCTTGGGCTCGGGCTTGTGTCCCTCAGAGTCAGACAGACCATCACAACTCATAAAGCCAAGCCTTGCTCGACCAATATGTGGCAGCTAGCAACTTCCTTCACTCAAATCATCCAAGTATTCTATTTTATGTGCGGCTGTCATCCATGGAAGTTCAAGCTTTCCCAACTCCAGGTACCCACTACTATTACTCCACCCCCACCCAAGTATTTATTCATTTTTATTCCCCAACGAGGGACATAAAAAATGTAAAAGCCTTCATCAAAGTTGGAAAAACTCTCCGCTGTCATCCGTTTGGATTGCATCGTATTATTAATCTGTGAACACCTTTCTTCATCATTTTTTTCAGCTCAAATGGAAACAATGTCAAATTTATGAAACATTCAAGTGATTTTTGATCCAATGCTTCGTATAGTCTGGACATGGAAAATATAGAATTGTGCTTTGTTCGTCACCATACAGCGGCTAATTCTCAATGTTACATAGTATATTCATGCTCCGTTTTACACTCATTAATGTACGTAATTTTGGTTTAAGAGTTTGCGACACTCACTGGCAGCAGGCAGCATGTTATCCCTGTCTCGGAACCATTTCTGCTACCTGAAGAAGTTCAATTGGTTCTGTTTAAATCTTCGAAGTCTACAGATGCATATGGGGTCTGAAAATCGACATCCCACAAGTATAAAGAGAACATCAGTTGCTTGTTCAAGTGACCTGCAGTGGAGCCAGCAGGCATCTTTTAACTCCCAATTAAATGATGCAAAAGTTATATATTGTGTGGCTCCTGCTATGGGTCATAACCAGGTATTTAGTGCATCATACAAAAGTCTTGTATCTGCTTTATATCTTAAGATAGAAATATGCTTGTAGTAAGTCCTTGAATTAAGGGCTTGCAGCTATGAATAGTAAAGGACCATAATATGATAACTGATAAATAATAGCGAAAAGATCAGTATGCATCTCGGAAATTTACAAGCTAAATGCAGTTAATAATTTGCTGATAGAGATGGTTTAATCTGGCTGATGGGTCCTTCCTTCTCTAATGTTTAATATGTTAAAACAACAAATGAGTGATTAATGGCTGCAACTTTATTCTGTATTACTTGGCTGTTTTACTTGTTTTTTTGTTTTGTTTGAAACCACCCAGGATTCCCATCCAGAGTGTCATCTCAGAGTACCTGCAATAATGAACACGCTACAAGAGATGAACCTTACATCTAAGGTGCTACAGATACTACTGGCTTAATGATGCTATCTCTACTTGTATTACGTTTCTGGTCGATTTATGCATTTACAGGACTTTATAATTCATTAATCGCGGTGCTTTGTGTATTTAGCTTTGAGTTTCCACCACAGACAACTACTTTTACAAAGAAAAGTCCCATTAGCAAAATGAGAGAGAACCAAGAATGGAAATTAGACTTAATCTTGCAACATAGTCGTAAAATATAAAAATCTTCTTTCATTCCGGGAGAAAGAGTTAAGAAAAATAGCCCCTAGCTGTAAGTAGGCCAAACTATCATATCACAAGCATTTTAGTAGCCTTGAACTTGGATTCATCAACTTTTGTGCTGCTGTCAAATCACTGGTGATCATGTTTCAGTGTTGAAGATGGAATGGAATAAATAGCCTTACAGTTGCCCTATTCAGAAGAAGTCCTGTGATGATCACTTAAGTTAAATGGTTTTGTTTACTTTTACAGCGTGGCACAGATGTCCTTGAACTTCAGAATTTTAAACCCGCTACGCTTGATGACATAGCAAGTGTTCATACAAGAGCTTATGTAACAGGCCTTGAGAAGGTAGCTCTATGTTAAAATATTTTATCTGGAACTGGCAACTTTACCACCATTGTCTTAATGAGAGTGTATTTGAAATGAGTCAGAAGACTCAGAGCATAAAAAGCGAGGCAAAATGATTAATCAGGTTTTAGATATTTTAAAGATGCACAGAATTTCACTCTGATCCCCATTTATCATTCTGCTCATTTGGATCTATGAAAGGCAATGGGTCGTGCTTCAGATGAAGGTGTTATTTTAATTGAAGGTTCTGGACCAACATATGCTACAGCGACAGTAAGTACTGTCTTCTAAGGTAAATTTTCATTTCTTCGTGTCCATATCAAAAGACAGTGAGGTAAAAACAATTTCGAATGTTGCAGTGGATTTGGAGAATTTCCATTTCGGAAACTAAATCTCAAAATCATAGTTTAGTATACTAGTTTACCATGGGCACCAATAGCTGACAGTTTACACTTGTGATTTGTATGTTCACTATTTGTAAGCTATGCGAGCCTGCTACTTACCTGAAATCAATTTCTTGACTCAGCTTGTTAGTCCTCTTGTGTGATTTTATGTTGCAGACCTTTTCCGAATCTTTAATTGCTGCTGGAGGAGGGATTGGTTTAGTTGATTCAGTGGTGATGTGTCAAGTCAACCTTATCACCAACATATTTTCTTAGATATTTGTGTGAATCACAAATCCTGAATCTCGAATCAGTTTATCATTTGATATCAGGTTGCAGCATCAAAGAATAGTGGAAGCCCACCAGTGGGCTTTGCACTGATAAGGCCGCCTGGGCATCATGCCATTCCAAAGGGACCTATGGGATTTTGTGTATTTGGAAATGTAGCTGTTGCCGCCCGTCATGCTCAACGCAAACATGGGTTAAAGCGTGTGTTTATTATAGATTTTGACGTTCATCATGGAAATGGAACAAATGATGCCTTCTACGATGATCCAGATATATTCTTCCTCTCTACTCACCAAGTAAATATAACATTACCGTTTTTTTTTGGGAATGAGTAGACAATTTAAAGTTTCAAGTAAACCCCGAACCCAAAATCGAAGCTGTATTTAGAAAGTTTGCAGTCATCTTTTGTTACCATATCACCGAATTTTTTTTGTGAGGCAGGACGGAAGCTACCCTTGGACTGGAAAATTTGACGAAGTGGGTGCTGGAAATGGTGAAGGAACAACTTTAAATCTGCCTTTACCCGGAGGTTCAGGTGATGCAGCAATGAGAAGTGTATTTGATTCAGTCATTGTGCCATGTGCCCAAAATTTCAAGCCAGACATAATCTTGGTCTCCGCTGGGTTAGTTGCGCTCCTACAAATTGAATCCAGCTCAAATCCGTGTAGGAACTACACAGGTTTATGTTCACTGACTTTATGGTGACTTTGGCATTGTACAGTTATGATGGTCATGTGCTGGATCCGTTAGCCAGCTTTCAGTTCACAACGGCCACCTACTATGCACTTGCAGCTGGCATCAAGCAACTTGCAAAAGAACTATGCGGGGGGAGGTGCGTATTTTTCTTGGAGGGAGGATATAATCTGAAGTCTCTTTCGTACTCGGTGGCAGATACATTCCATGCTCTTATCGGTGAGCCCAGTATCGCTCACAAGCTGGACGACCCTGCGATACTTTACGAAGAACCATCAGCCAAGATCAAGCAAGCCATACAAAGAGTAAAATCCATACATTCACTCTGAAACAAGGAACCACAGCTTGGTCAAAGCCTCAAACCAGCCTCTGTAGATATGGGGTATATAGCAACTGTATGTCATAATATCAGATGCTCATTTATTTTTTATATAGAATTCACAATTTTTTTGTTATTAACCCTTCATTTAAAAGTTTTGAAAAATTACAAAAAATGCTACATACTACCAGGGTCGGTCCCGAAATTTTGGAGTCCCGGTGTAAAATTAAAAGTGAAACTTAAATTAGCGTGTTTCATGGTAATTTTACGAATGAAAAGATGACATATTGAAAATTGAAATAATACAAATAAAAACTTCAGTTTTTACAACAACAAAAAACTTACAAATTAAAATAATAATAGCACCTAGTGTATTAGATTTTGAGTATTTTTGAGGTTCTAGGGCGTTATTTTTTAGTATTTTCAGAATTTTGAAATTTAGAATTTTTAAGTTTAATAACTGATTTTATTCATTCTTATTAATATTGTCATTTTGTTGTCACGAAAATATTGTAAAATTAAATGATAGTTTGTTAAGAAACATAAATTTAGCTTAGCTGAGTTGTTTTGAGTTTTTTATTCACTTTAAAGATTGTAGGTTCGAATTTTTACAACTCAATATATTTTTAACATGAAATTTGATATAAGATATGAGACTCGATCTGCTACGGGCCACGGACGGTTGGACATCAAGGCCGAGCTTGGGAGGGAGCACAGTGGATTGGAGGTCTGAACACTTGATTGAAAGTATGAGCTAGTTGGAGGCCTGATGTTGCACTTGTGTTGGATCAAGTGTGCGTACTGTAAGTAATTTAAAAATTAAGAAAAAAATTCAAAAGTGATCATGAACTATCACAATTTACCTAATATTATTATAAGACTTAGATTTGTGTGCGAAAATTATGTCATTTGTTATGAAAATAAATAATATCATTTTGCGCACATAAAGAGAATGACGTCTTTTCATACTAAATCATCCATAACTTTCAATAAATTTAATAAGATCAATTATATTTAAGTGTTCAAATAAAATGATCTTAAACATCATTCAAAATTAGTCCAATTTTTTTTAACACACCCTTTTTAGAAATTCTGGTAGATCGGATCATAATTGAACAAGCGGTGGTAGTTCAACACTCTAGGGGTGTCAATGGGTCCGCTCTAAACCCATTTGGAAGCACCCAGATCCAGACTCATTTTAATTGAGTCCGGACCCAGACCCTGACTCAATATTTTAATAAAGTTTGGATCCAAATCCAAATTCATTATTTGGACCCATTAGACCCAAAATAAATATTCTAATACTAAATTATCAAATCAAATAAATAATAAATATATGTTTATGAAAATAATAAATTATGAAAAATATATGTTTATATTTAAATTTATTTTAAAATGAAATTAATTTTTTGAAAATAATTAAATAACAAATAAATTTTATTTTTTAAAAGTAACTCTTTTTAAAAAATAAATTAGAAATATTTTTCAAAAAATATTTTTTATTTTTTAAAATTTATTATTTATTATTCATTTTTTAGAATTTATTTTCGATTTTTTTTAAATTTTTTAGAAAAATTTATTTTATTTTAGATCTAAATAAATTAATTATCAAAGAGAACCGAAAGAGAATCATTATAAGAATTCAAATTGATAAAACCTAATGGGCCCAATGAATGGACACTAACGAATTCATAGACCCAAATATGTAAATCCAGACCTTAAAAAAATAGATCTAGACGAGTCTAGATCTCGAGCTACCCAACCCAATTGACAGCCCTACAACACTCCTTTTGAGATTTTCCCTAATTCAATATATCTTTAGCAACATAAGTTTCTGGAAACAGGCCTTCCAGCTCCACCTTAGGTTGAGTAGAAGAGTAGAGGAAAGGAAGAAATTCAGGCTACCTTCTTCCTAAATAAACATGGCAGACCCCACCTTGACCGACCGAGCTCCTCCATCAGTTTACATAGCGAAAAAACTTCCCGACAATTTTAATTATTAGATTTGGTTTGGTCAATCATTAAGTAAGTGTTGATAGTTTAAAACTTTTTAAAATTTTATATCTATTGAATAATAGAGTGCTGGACGCGGGGATAGATGTATTGCCAAAAGAATAGTATTTAGTAGGCAAAGGAAGTTGTGGATGGAATCAGGGGTGTCAGAAAATGTCACAAACCGAAGGATCAGAGTTGCAGATCTGATGTCGGTTCATGTTATTTTGGGAAGGGTTGCGGTGGGAAATTGCGTGAGTGATCGCAGACTGACTATTTGTCTTCTAGGTCTGCATTGAAGGGCGGACGATCGACTTCAATAACTTTTTCTTTTAAGAATTTAAAAGTGAAATGAATGAGTGACTTTAGAACGACGTAGTTTTGATGACAAATTAGCTAGAATCTTTTCTGAAATTAGGTGAAGTAATGTATGTAATGATTAAATAATCTAAAACTACACATGGAACCCATAAAAATCATGAATTTTAAAATCAGATACTAAAAATCGTAGTTTCCGGTTGAACTGACAGCAATTACTGATTAAAATGAATTTATTACTAAAAATTGTAGTATTTACAGTATTTGTTAATTACTGATTAAAATGAATTTATTACTTATTGATGATAAAACAATTACAAATTAAAATTATAAAATATAAATTTGGATCGATTGAATGATTTTATATTGAATCGACTGATTAAGTCTGATTTAACATGATTTATAATCCAAATTCAACATATATACTCAAATCGGATTGAATGATTTTATATTGAATCGTTTTACTAAGTCTAATTTAACATGATTTATAATCCGATTGAATGATTTTATATTCAATCAACTGATTAAGTCTGATTCAACATGATTTATAATCCGATTGAATGATTTTATAATTCAATCTGATATATATACTCAAATCGGATTGGGTGATTTTATATTGAATCGACTGATTAAGTCTGATTCAACATGATTTATAATCCAATCCGATATATATATATATATATATATATATACTCAAATCGAATTGAAATTTGGTCCGGTACCTCATCCAACTAGTTAATCCGGCCATGTCCGGTTTCCATATAGATGCTTTTTATACTTTTAGCGCCTTCTTATTATATAAACTTGGGTAGCCTCAGAATCTTATATGATCTGCTGATGGGTTCAAGCCAAGATTTTCAAACACAAACTGCATTAGAATTAAATACAGTACAGGCCAAATTAGATTTCATATTATTTTAATTTGCAAACCATTGAAAAGCAATAGAAACAGTGCACACAAAGGAAAGGAGTACATCAATTCTAAGCCTTTCTGAAACGGATTTGGATACCGAACTGGGGTTTCAAGGTTATGAACTGCACAGGAGCATGGACATAGGTTGGTGATACCTCCAATGTGAATTTGCTTAAGATGGTTGCCAGGACGACTTTTGCCTCCAGCAAAGCCAGAGTCTGCCCCACGCA